>JAFBJQ010000541.1:499143-659143 GCA_016785345.1 Trinectes maculatus | reverse complement strand
TCCTGTAGTAGGAAGCTGACACATATCCGAAATAAAATATTTCATTTCCCACTGTCTTGTACACACATTCCACTTTTACAGTAGTACCACCAGCACCGGAGGTGGAATATATTATGATTATATCATTATTATTATTATACATATAATTTTAAGTTATGCTCTTTCCTGTGTTAAAGGACACTTATTTATGTTTATTTTTCGAGCAGAACACAATCTTCACCTTGGGCGTCCATTCATTCTTTCGAGTTTCAAGAAACAAACAAATCCATTTGAAGAATATTAATAAAACTAGAGTTGGCATTATATGTTGTTTCAGTGTGTTTATGCTTCCAAACATTTTAAGGTTTAAAACTGAGTTCATGGTGCAACTCATCATCAGGACCACATTATGGGAGAAGGGAGCTCCCCGCCCCGCCCCCTCCCTCCAACATCCAATCAGATAGGAGGAAAAAGAAAGTTCTTCCTGTTCACTGTATGTTGCTCAGCTGACTGATAGCGATGGTAAACACGTATAATAACAGTTGTTGCAAATACTAATTTGCTTATTTGGGAGCACGTTTGTTTAGATGGCGTCTTATTTACATGATTCATGAATGCCTCACTGAATAGTTTAGCTCAGTATTATCAATGTTTCCCCCGGCTTTCAGGTGTAGCTAGTAGGCTAAGCTAGTAGCCTGTGGATTGCTAATACCAGTGCTCTTGCTGCATGGTTTTGTTTATTTGTTACAGTTCATTGTACAAAGTTAATACGACGTATTTTCTGTTGTAGCGGTTCCGGTTCTGTGGAGATTTGGACTGCCCGGACTGGGTACTTGCCGAAATTAGCACGTTAGCGAAAATTGTAAGTAGCAACCTCAGTCTTATACATAATCAATAAAGCAACACAATCGTTTTAGTGTCTGTTTATAGTTTTTTTTATTCTTACCTCTGTCTTGACGATTTTTGATAGTCAAGTGTCAAGATGAAACTCCTTTGTGGTCAAGTGCTGAAGGATTTTCTTGGGGAGGGCATCGATGTAAGAGTTTATCGTAATTCATTTTGGATATATTCCGCATTATAGCCACACTAAATATTAATAGATCTCTCTCTCTCTCTCTCTCTCTCTCTCTCTCTCTCTCTCTCTCTCTCTCTCTCTCTCTCTCTCTCTCTCTTTAGTATGACAAGGTTGCAAAGCTTACTGCAGATGCAAAGTTTGGTAAGAGCCCCTTATGCTGGTATTCAAGGGTGGGAAAAGTATACTGAACTTGACTTGTACATAGCAGATATTTTCCTGTGATTCGTGAAGCCCATTTTGCTTAATAGTAGCATAGTATTGTTACATATCATTGGAATACAATAGAAAAGGAACGTTTAGCTACTGTTTTACAGTATACTGTATGTTTCTGTACTATGAGGCATGTTTTCTAAGATGATTATATGTATGTAAAGTTTAAATAAACAATGCAACTGTTTCTCTCTCTCTCTCTCTGTCTCTCTCTCTCTCTCTCTCTCTCTCTCTCTCTCTCTCTCTCTCTCTCTCTCTCTCTCTCTCTCTCTCTCTAGTATGACAAGGTTGCAAAGCTTACTGCAGATGCAAAGTTTGGTAAGAGCCCCGTATGCTGGTATTCAAGGGTGGGAAAAGTATGTTGAACTTGACTTGTACATAGCAGATATTTTCCTGTGATTCGTGAAGCCCATTTTACTTAATAGTAGCACAGTATTGTTACATGTCATTGGAATACAATAGAAATGGAACGTTTAGCTACTGTTTTACAGTATACTGTATGTTTCTGTACTATGAGGCATGTTTTCTAAGATGATTATATGTATGTAAAGTTTAAATAAACAATGCAACTGTTAATTATATTATTTCCTTTAGTACTTTTACTGCCTTAACTTTCTGCCTCAATTTTTTGCTTTACACTGAAGGATGTAACACTATTATACTTGCGTTGTATTGTTATTTAATTTATATCATACTCATTCACTTACAGAGAGCGGAGACATCAAAGCCAGTGTGGCAGTGCTTAGCTTTATTTTCTCCAGTGCAGCAAAGCATGATGTTGACAGTGAATCTTTGTCCAGTGAGCTGCAGCAGCTTGGGCTTCCTAAGGGTTAGTCTATTGGACCTGTACTGTTATGAAAATGCCTTTATTGCAAAATTGAACTGTTGTGAACATACAGATCACAAATCACAGTCTGTTGTGATATTCTCAGAGCTTATTGCACTGCATGATTTCCTGTGTGTCAGCAATTTCTGGTTCAGCCTTTATGGTTTTATATTTTATTTTAAATGTTTTATTGTATGTTTTAATGTCTTAATACTGTTAGTAATTAGACATTAATGTACTTATTATCCAATTATGCTTAAAATAGGTCTCAACTATTAATTATTTATGCCCGTCCTTTTAGAACACACAATGGGGCTCTGCAAATCATATGAAGACAAGCACTCTGCGCTGAGAGACAAACTCAGAGAGATGAGCCTCAGATGTAAGTAATTCTCTCTGTTCTGCAATTTTCAAAAGAAAGAGTGTTGCCATTTGTGAAGCTGCTGACTGAAGCAGCCATTTGAGTTTGCTCTGCAATCCATTTCAGTGGGACGGCTAGAGGCTGTGTCATGGCGCGTTGACTACACTCTGAGCTCCAGTGAGCTGAGAGAGGTGAATGAACCAGTGATTCAGCTTAAACTCCAGGCACAAGGAGCAGAGTCATGCACCACTGAAACAACCGTTGTCTCAGTTTCTGCTGACAAGTTCAGAGTCTTGCTTAAAGGTCAGCTCTGCATCCTGTAAAAATCTCACAGGCTTCATTTTCAAATGGATTTATTTCCGTATGTTTTCCTCCTATTGGTTTCCACAGAGCTCAAACAAGCCCAGAGTATGATGAATGCACTCCAGTGAAGTCTGACTTGAACATCTAGTGAAGAGCTGGACTTAATGCCCAAAGTGCCATATTTGTACAGTACAGTGTGTTGTAAGTGTATTAAGTAATCTGCAAGGTAAAGTGAAAGGCTGATTCCTCATTTGGACTGACTGATCTTTTTTTTTTCACCAGATTAGTATATAGCTGGTGAAGATGTTTTACTGGACTGAGTCATTTTGTCACTGAAGCAAAAATGTTGAATGGACCATTTTTATAAAATAAATAATAGCCTCAGTGTGTGATTTGAATTACGTTGATAAAGTGTTGTTTGTCTTAATTTACGCATAAAACTAAATAAACTCTAAAATATATTGTCTACAGCCACGCCCACAACTCCCAAAATGCAACGGGCACCCCCTTTGATCCTGCTTTTGGTTTGTGTGTGCTTTGTTTTTGTTTTGAGAGAGTCTTCTCGCTCAACCTGTGAACTCGTGCTATGAAAAGCACGAAGATCTCGCGATATTATCAGCTGGACGAATGGCGCACAGTGATGTTATTCAACGCGTTTTGTAACAGGCGTGTTGTGTAAAACCAGTTTTGAGCAGGTAGCTCGTTCCCACGTGCACAGAGGAGGAAGCGAGTGTCTGCACGTTTGTTTACTACACTCGATACATGTCCAGCGAGTTTTTTTACGAAGGTGAGGCCTGTTTTCTTTTATTTAGTACCTGTGTATGTGTATCTGTACTTTATGTTTGGCAGTAACACGTTTGGCGTTTTTTCAGATTGAATCACATGGTCAGACAGACACACACACACATACACACACACTGCAGTCGCATTATGTGTGGTTTTGTAGACTTTCCAACAATCACAGTCACATGAATGTGATTGATGTGTGTACTTCGCCCCAGGCCGTGTGTTATTTGTGTGGAGATTAATGTTGTACAGACTGATTAGCTGCAACATTAAGTCATAACTGGTGTTACTGTTGTGGTAGATCATTGATTTATTTACATTATCCAAGTAACGGAATGTGGAAATGAACGTATATATACGTGGGTATACACACACACATATATATAAATGTAATGTAAAATGTCCTGAGATTGGAAATAGCTTGTGTTCTCACTCATGGCAATGAATGTAATCATTTCGTTTATCTGCAGTTGTAGAACAGCCACATCTGCTCCAGAACAATGCCTGAGGGCCCAGAGCTCCACCTGGCCAGCCTTTACGTGAACAGAGTATGTGATGGAGTTGTGTTCACTGGCCCAGTCATCAAATCTGAGGTCAACAAGAATCTTGCCGTGCCCTTCACCTGTGAGGCCTACCGCATCACAGCTGTTTCCAGAGGGAAGGAAGTAAAGCTCACGCTGACGCCCGTGACGAGTGACGATCGCAAACGGAGAGTGACCCCAGGACAAGCAGACCAGCCCATGGACATCGTCTTTCGTTTTGGGATGTCGGGCTATTTCCGCTTCACCTCAGAGGATGAGGTACCAAAACATGCCCATTTGCGTTTTTATTCCAAAGAGAAGCCCTGCAGAGTGCTGAGCTTTGTGGACACACGCAGGTTTGGCAGCTGGCAGTCAAATGGGACCTGGCAGCCTGAGAGAGGGCCGTGCGTTATGTCTGAGTACAAAAGCTTTAGGTTAGTAGATCTGAGAGTCACCTTTGTCCCAGCTTCAGTCAAAATATCACTGCTACACTGACTCGTTAATAATTTTGCAGGGAGAACGTTGTGTCACATCTGCCTGACCGAGCCTTTGATAGGCCCATCTGTGAAGTTCTTCTTAATCAGAAGTACTTCAATGGCATCGGGAACTACCTGCGGGCTGAAATCCTCTTCAGGTGATTAACATACTACTGTCATTGTATGATTCACTTAAATTAAATATAGTGCTTGACGGCACAGCAATCCTCATGACTTCCACCCACTGAATAAAAGAAAGCAGGAGCACTGGTATTGTACTAACTCCCCAAGCTGAGGTATTGGAATCCGTATCATCCCTAATCAGTGTTATATAAAGGGAGACAGAAATACTTCTGAAGGTGTCCTTAATGAACCTTTGTGCAGCTGCATGTCCTTGCCAGATACATACATATTGGTAACAAATTCCACATACGTGGGCGTGAATATGTTAGAACTGTAGTTCTGTCTAGAGGCGTTCCAGTAAGGTTCTGGTAAGAAATGAACGGATGTGTATTGTTTTGTTGAACATCCTGTCGAAAACACAGCACCCGCTGTCCCACTATTTTCAAGGTCGGTCTCCCACTGATATCAAAAGAATGAACTCTTTCACTTCACAGTGTCTAGGGGAAGGCATAATAATTCAGACACTGTAGACAGAGTCTTTTTGTTCTCCAGAAATGAAGGGCCTCACTGTTGCTTCTCCTTTTAGGTTGAACACCCCACCCTTTTTGCCTGCTAGGACCGTACTGGAAGGCCTTGATTCTGAGGATTTATTTGACAGTGACAAGCATGTGAAACATGACGTCACAGACACAAAGGTGAAAACAGACCTGACCAGACAGACTAAACACACGTTCTAGATCAGATACACAAACATTATCACTTTGCACTTTCTAATGCTCTGTATCGTTTCCACAAGATCCCAGACAAAGCTAAAAGGAAGGTGGTGAAAGAGGAGATGGGGGACCTACTCAGACTCTGCCATACAGTTCCTCTGGAGGTGGTGCACCTTGGTAAGGTTATCATGTGTTTACTGTCTCGTCCAATCCGAAAGTCAACACTGAGTCTGTGAGATTAATCAGCAGTATTATTTAGAGACAGTGCTGTTTCTTTTCCTGTGCAATGCTTACTGGTTTTGATCTAGGTGGAAAGGGATATGACCCTGAGAAGGCAGACTACTCAGACTTTCAAGCTTGGCTGCAGTGTTATTACGTGGATGGAATGAAGTCCATGCGGGACCACAATGGCAGAACTATCTGGTTCAAGGTGAGTTAAAGGTGACTTAAATATTTTATTGGTTAGATTCATATTTTATTTATCACTGATAATAACAAGATTTTATTTTTACTTCAGGGAGATCCAGGTCCTATGGCACCTAAAGGTATGTCATACTTTAATAAACGAAACTGTACTAAAGCTGAAACGCATCTGACTTTGTTTGAGTGATATTTATTGTTCGTTGCAGATTCCAAGTCAACCAAAGCAAAAAAGAGAGCAAAGAAAGAAGACGACCATGACTACACAGTCAAGAAAAGGGTATGAGGAGATCAACGTTCACATATTTTTTTATTGCTTGGTCTCAATAATCTTTGACAAAACACCTGTTTGAATTCATTAGTCAGCAAGGAGTCGCCCTGAAGGCACAATTGAGAAACAAAAGGTAAAACAGGAAACTGTGACCAAAACACCAAAGAAAGAAAAGGATGCACATCCACGGGAAGCCAGATCTAAGAGGACGAAACAGGCTGGAAACCCCCAAAAAGCGAACACATCACAGCATGAAAGGAGATCACATAGGAGGAACAGCAACAGTTTAGAACCGGCTGCAGGTGTGTTTTTGGTATTAACTCAGCATAGAAAAATGTTTTTTCTAGTGTGCTAATATTACTGTCATCCTGGTTACAGGCTCGCAGAGGAGGAGCAGCAGACTTACCAGACAGAATGGCAAATAAAAATGGAAGAAAAATAAACACAGCTGTACAGGGCTGTTTCTACTATTGAATACTTCTCAATAAAACCCGTTTTTACAAAAAATACCAGTTGCGATTTTAAGTGAACATCATTCATGGCAGTCACAGACTCAAAAAGAGGTCAACCGAGCAGCAGCAACAGGATCTGCCTGTCTAGGATCTGCCTGTCTAGAATCTGCCTGTCTAGTGGCATGTATTTAATGTCAAATGTGACATTATCACAGGATAAGGAGAAGAGACACAATTTGAAAGGGGCTGAAGTTCAGAGTGATGCCCTCTGAGGTTCTGTTTGCTGGCTTGGTGGGGTCCTCTCTCTCCAAGAGGTCACAACTAAAAGGGGGGGAAATATTTTTTTAGCAGATAATATAAGATAAATGATGTCATGCAACATTTAAAACAAGGAAAACGATTAAAAAAATACTGACTGCCAGGCTTCCTTTACTGGAAGGGTGGTGCAGAGAGTTGCAGTCACAGTGCTCCCATGCGACTCAATGAGTCGCACTACAAGTGCTCCCTTCCTGTCCTCGGCCTATTACAGTAAATAGAGTAATTAACAATTAACGGTCAAAGTGAATTAAGTCCCATGGGTGTCAAGCTCGGAGGTTATTGGCTACCTGTTTAATGGTCTCTAGGATGACTGCTTCAGTGCTGATGGAAAAGACACTGCAGGCCACGGTGTCAGGGTTGCACTGAACTAACCTCAGAGGAAAATTGAGGTTGTACGCACACTGGATTACAGAGGCATCCTGGAAGGATCCTGTACAGAAACATGTTACATATGTGTTTTTAATCTGTTCAAATGTTATGTCTTTAAATTCTACATATATTTTCAAAAAACACATTTAAAAACTAGTAAAACCTGTGTGTGGCATGATTGCATAGGTGAAATGGTGAGTCCCCATGTCAGCATTGGCATCTGGGGCCTTAGGTGCCCTGAGTCTAAGACAAAAACATTCCTGTTTAGATGGTGTCGGCTGAATTGTACAATTTATAGGAACTGTTATGAATTAACAATGGAAACCTCACAGGGAAAGCGTCATTATGTTCTCGTGGACTGAATAGCCATATTTGCAGTCATTCAACAGAGCAACTCCGAAGTTATGCTCTGACAAGTCGGCCCACTTGTGACCCCACACCTGACAAATGAACCGTGACAAAAATGAACCATGTGGTGTCAATGTATGTTAAAATATAATAGTAGCAATAAAACTCATTCAACCCACTCCGCAGTACCGTACCTCATATCTAGCCCAGTCCCATGAGGTGTTCCTGTGTGTAGGCCTCTGCAGATGGCCAAACTGGATCTCATATGTAGCTCTGGGGCTGTGCACTCGCACTGGGAATTCCACCTTGAGAAACTTGTGTGACTCGTTCCACTTCACCTGAAAGTGGAGCAACATTGGGTGTTCTTTTAACTGTAGAAAAATTTGCCTCTTGATTTCTGTGGATGATGTAAACTACCTCTGTTGTAAATTTGATGTAAGGACACATTGCGTCCATGACAATCTTCTGGGTGATAGTGCTTTTTTCACTGATCCTTAGAGTGAAACTGACAATGCCTCGCAAGCCGCCCGAGGACACCACATGAACAGGCTGCACCACCTCCACCACTGGCTTCCTATGAGGTCATAGTTTTCATATGTGGATTATCTGCAAATGCGCTGACATGTTTCAACATGCCATAAGAATAATGATAGGCACCTTGTCTGAAGATGGTAGTCCATTACATCCCAAGCATCCCAGTACAGGGGGACGTCATCAAACATGACAAACTGGTTCCCATGGCAGCTGTCAGAGATGGCTTCTCTGAAACCGGAACATGATTAGACAGATGTTTATCTACAGTACTTGTTCATTCTGTAGTATGTACATTTGTTCAGCATGGTTTTACAGTACCTTTTTGAATTAATCAAACACAGCGAGGCCAAGGTGCCATCTTTGTTTATGACAGTTTGTAAAATCCCGTTCTCCATGAGGACAGTGCCGTCGGCCTGTCGTGTATCACAGCAGCTCAATTATTCCAAAGAAACAGCATCATATCAAAATAAATGAAATGCTCTTTATATTTTCTATAGTATGCACCTGAACCGTGACAGACACTGGAGTCACAGGCTGTGTGTCAATGACAGGGGATAAACCAACACTGGGAACTCTCACCAGGGCTGCAATGACACAGAGAGCACATAGCATCAGGTCCGAAGCTGGACCTTTAAAGACTACAACATACTGTGGTTAACAAAACATACCAAGACCAGGTTTATCAGCACCATCTTCAATCTGAATGACTTCTTGGCGCTCCCACGGCAGAGTGTTGAACACACCAGTACCGTGTCCTTTTGACCCCAGGACTCCAAATGCCTCACGCAGCAGTGCATTACCATCACTGCGGATATCTAAAACACATTGTGATGTACTTTGATTTAGGAAAATGTACACCACTCTGGCTCTAATTTTAATGGACAGCTAATGTGATAAAAAAAAATTACCTTCATAATATCTGAGTGCATCCTGCACAACCATCTCTATACAGCTCCCAGGAATCACATCATGAAACTGGTTTAGGAGAAGCAGTCTGAAAGAGGAGAAAACATCAATGAAATACCTTTAAATAGTAAACAACAGAGGTATTTATATAGCTTTAATAATCAAACTTTAATGGGAGTGTCTGGACCTCCACAGCTCCCGAAGTTTTTCCACAGGATACTTAAATGTTCTGTCCCGACACAGCGCCAAGCTGCTGGCTACCTCCACATCATGCAGGAGGGTCTCACATTGTCGATTCCCTAGTTTAATCTGGACACAACAAAGCAAGTCTTCCAAAGATAACTGCATTTTATACATTACTAACATTTAGTACAGTTATGTATTTTAACTATTTTGTGGGACATGTTTTGCAAGTGCAAAGGTGGCCATTTTTATCTATGCTCTGAATAAAAACATGAGTCTGCTTTAACACAAACATGCACACACACGCGCACACACACACACACACAGTAGTTTTGTTTCAGTAAGTATGCTTTGATCTTACAATGAGGACTACAAACTGATTTGTATTCTACCTGTGCCTGCGCGGTGTAGGTGCCATTGTGCAGCTCGAGAAAGAGCTCTCCTCTCCAGGTGCAAAGGAGAGCTGAGTCAGCCTTAAGTTGAGAGAAAAGCTTGTCGGGACCAGACATCTGGACTCTGTAACACACACAATGTGAAGCCGGAACAGGACAATATCATCTATGTCACATCATTGTTCATTTGTCTGACTGAACATGATTACATCAATAGCCACCACTCACATCCTTTCTTATTCAACAAGTTAGGAGTGGGCTCCCACCTACGTGTCTATGTGATGACACATCTCCTTTGTAACCCCGCAGAGTCAAGGAAGTGAATATATATTAGTAACTATTGTTGGGAGATTTATGGCTGAGCTATGGTTAGGTCATAGATGCCGGCAAGCATTTTGGTGAGCAAGCATTGAATCAGAACTGACTTGGGAAGCCCATCAGTGTCCTTGACCCGGAGCAACCTGTCTAGCATCAGTTGTGTGGGTCCGCCGCCACCATCACCGAAACCAAACAGCACTGCGCTGTGGTTGGCTCTGCCTTTGTCTTTGTTATTCTTCAGTGTATTAAGAATCTGTGGGAAGAGGAAAAAACAGCTATGTGAGTTCTGCAAGTATTTTCTTTCCCCCAACTCAACATTTGCACGGAAAGAGAACCGTAACTCACGTCTTCAACCTTGCCATTCATTGAATAGGAATTTCCTGGTGGGAAGTGTGTTAAAACCTTGGAGCCATCCAGGCCTTCCCAGAAAAATGTATGGTGCTTTAAAAAAAGAAATCAAACCTGAAAATTGAAACGTTTCAATTCTTTAGAGCTAGCGTGTGCCACCTACAGTACTTACAGGAAATTTGTTAACCAGGTTCCAGCTCAGCTTCTGTGTCAAAAAGCTGGAAATGCCACAGCCATGCATTATCTGAGGAAGTTGGGCGGAGTAGCCAAATGTATCTGGAAGCCAGAACTAAGGGGGAAAGAGTGTTATGTTACGTATGCAATCATCACATATTCAATATCCCATATTGATATATGTTTTATGAATCCTCACCTCTTTGCAAAGGATCCCAAACTCCTGCTTAAAGAAGCGCTGGCCCTCCAGGAACTGTCTGACCATGGACTCACCTGAGGGTAGATTTCCATCCTGATCGACAAAACATGTAATTTGAACATGATGTTTATAAGGACGGTTTAATAACAGCTGGCCAAATAGGACAAGTACATCTAAAAGGAAAGAAATTTGAGAGAACAGATTTACCATTTCCACCCATGTTCCCCCAACTGGAATGAACTGGCCTCTCTTTACGCAGTGCTGTATCTGAGAGAAGAGTCCTGGGTACCAGCTCTTTACCCACTGGAACTGCTGGGCCTGGTAAAGTAAAGAGGTAGAAACTGAAAAGAGCTGCTCAGATTTGTAGAAAATGGTCAAAAGTATAATGGCTCAAAGTATATCAGTTTGGAATTACCTGAGAGCAAGTAAACACAAACTCTGGATTCTTCTCCATTAGTCGGATCGCTGTCACCCAACTTCGGCCACATTTGCGAATGGTCTCCTCATAGGGCCACAGCCAGGCTTTGGATTAAGAGATTTTTTTTTTACCTCTATGTGGCTTTTTGACACCAAAAATGCTTTTAATTATAATTTTTCTTTCTTTTCATTTAACATAGGAGCCCAAAATGTGAAGAATGCAAATATGAAGACCACAGAACTGACCACACTTTTGACACCACATTTAGTATTTGACAGTTCAGGGGTGCAGTAAGTACCACAGGAGTTTAGTGGCAGGTGATGTGTGATACATATGTAATAATCAATACAAAAATTGAAACCTGTGTCTATGTGGCAGTGACCCATTGCATGGACAGTGTGTTGGCTGTCTCCGTTGCGCTGACTGAAGAAGTTGTGAGCCAGACTGCGTGCTTTGGGGAAAGAGCTGGGATCAAAGGGGTCACAGAGGTTGACCATCTCATTAACAGTGAACAGTGCCTGGTAGCCTCGCTGCTCTCCCTCTCCTAGTTCCTGTAAGGAAAAGGATGAAGGAGCCACAGACTGTATTTCTTTGCCTTTGTTGAACTTGCAGAGTCATACATTGTCATGCATTGTCATACCTTCACAATGTCAATAAGCATCTCAAAATCAGTCATCAGCTCCCTCACGTCTCGGTTAAACACCACCAGCTCAGCTCTGTCTACAGAATACTTCCTGTTTGGGTCTGGAGCTGAAAGCCCGAAACCCTGACAAGCTCCAAAAAGCCCATTGCAAGCCATCTCAACGTAGAGGGTGATGCTGAGGAATTAATGGATGAGAGAAAAATCTTATTTGAGACGTGCCACCCCCCTCTCCCCCCAAAAAATCAAGAAGCCAAGGTGGTTACAGATGCATCACTCTTTTGAGTAACTGACCTATGTGGCTCCTCGTCCTCCAGACAGTCAGATAGGATGTAACTCGTCTTTTCTCCTTCTTTCGTCAGGCCCTAGGAGACAATACAGTGTGTTGAACGTCATGGTTAAATCTAACTACGGGCTAATATGGGCTTGATTTATCTGCTACATTACCTGCACTGGCTGCCCGTCTCTCCATATCATTGCTTCCCCACTACATTCCCACAGAAGGTGAACCTCCTTCCCTCTCCAGGACTCAGGGATCTTCAGGCTCACTTTAAACCAGCAGGTCCACCACCTTGAACAAGCATCAAACTTGGATTACTGCCAAGGTTCCGGGGAATAAAACGTATGACGGTGATAAAATCTGAAAATATTGCTCACGTTGGTCCAAAGGTATCGCCAACTTGACAAGGCACAAAGTTCTGCTCGGAAGCTTCAGTGAACGGGATCCTTTTAGGAGTCAAGAAATGGGCGATGGATTCAAATGGACAAGAGTCTCCATATAGTCTGCAGAGAATAATCACCCATCAGTCAGAGTCAGACTCAAATCCACTTTCCTTCAGAGGGCTTCACTAAACCTCTAACGTCAGACCATCGATTAATCTGATCTATCTGATTATATACTGTCAATGACAGGTCTGCAATGAAACTATAGCTGCAGACGAGGGAATGTGGACATCGTGTGGACATTTAGTGTAGTACAGGGGTTGAGCATTTATTCTAAAGGTCAATTTTAATGACTGTAAACTACGACTGCGCATTTCAATAATACATATTTACATACATATACATTTATTTTCTGCTCCACTATCTTGCAGACTGGTGTCCAGGTGGTAAACATGCACACGGAAACAATCACGATGAACATTATATGTGAAAACAAAGAGTCGGCACAACATAAACACGTTTTGTGTGTTGCACATTGTCGTTAGTGTAGCTGCACTAGGTGTGTCTGTCTGTCTGCCTGTCTGTCTCTCGAGATGAGCCTTACCGTCCTCGCAGGTTGCACTCAGTGAAATAAACGTCAGAGATAAACTTCTCTCCTCTCTCGAGGAGCGAGCGTCTGTTTTTCAGCACAGGCTGGTGATACATCACGACACTAACACGCACACGAACACAAACACACACACGCACACCTGAAGACTGGACCAACAGCGAGCACACACACACACACAGACACTTAGAGCAGAGCAGTCACTGTTGAGTCTCCTGCTTTACACAACCCGGAAGTAACAGATTTGTTATTTTAGCTAAGCAACTATCCGATGGGTGGCAGCACTGTTCAAACAACATTCATTCATTTTTTTTTCATTCATTCTGATTTTGGGCGAGGTGGCACCAGAGGATCTCTAACTAAACAAAAACCAAGTGGAATGGCAAATTTATTTCTTTATTTTCTCATAACTGAAACTGAAAAGAATTCACTCACCACCATAAGATTTTATAGATTATATTCCACACAAAGGTCTGGTGGTCTTGACAATCACTGTTTATCAGCTATCTTGTTTTTACTGTTCATGACAAATGGAAATAGTTTATTTATTCTGGTTTCATTGGGTATGAGAACTGTTTTACACCAATTCAACATGCTATGCCACATGTGCTTGGCATCCACCCACAGTGAAGATCAATCTGATGTTGTTGTTGTGGTCGGTAAAACTGACCGTCGATCTTCTATGATCTAATGTTTGCAGGTGCATCTACAGTGATCCATGGGTCATGTATAAAGACAGAAAACAAAAAAGAAGATTCATATGTTGATGCAATAACTCTAAACAAGAAATCCAGTGGGTTGATTTCACAGGCTACAGTCTAACTGAGAAGGCGTGCTGAGGAATTAGTCTTGTGATCGGACTGGCGAACAGGGGGCAAGGGTCAGCCCACATGCAGCCTGAAAATACAAAAGCCTTTCTTTGCACAGTGTTATTCACAGGGATGGAGCAGTGTGTTTCTGTGTTTGTATCGAGCCATGTGTCCTCTTATTATGAAATCCAGAGAGCAGGCCTAAGTACAGGCTTGGTGGAAGTGTGGTATAGCCCATCCCTCTCAGGCAACCCTACCATTAAGGATGACTGTCATCTCCTGTCCCCCTATTGTTTGGACTGTGGCTGAGCGTTCCACTACGCCAGGACAGCCCAAGGGAATGGGTGCCACGGTCCAACTTGACCTGAGGTTCTCACCAGTTCAGCTCTGGTCTTACGGCATTGGTCAGGAAGCATCATGGAGTGCTCTTTAAGAGACTGACCACAATGTGACAGATACATAAAAGGGGATTAGAGAGGACAGCAGTTCCTCTTGATCTAAAGAAGTAGTCACAGAGGAGTAAAACAACCTTTTAAACGTCCAGCATGAAGGTCTATCATGGCCTTCCTGCCACAACACAGCAAAGATCAGCAAAGTCGAGACTGTGGCTTGAGAAAAAAGGCTTACAGAAATCCCAAAACAGCATGGAAACTTTATGGGAGCTACATAAACCTTCGACAAATGTCCAAACTGACCCAAGGGACAATTTCTCATGGCTTGAGTGGTGCAAAAGGACAAGGGTCAACTGGGTTTCGTTGAAATTAGGTTTTGGATGATGATTAAACAGCGCCGTCGTCTCTCTTTCTCTTTTTGCCTTTGTCACGGTCAGCAGCAGATCTAAGAAATAAAAGAACCAAGAGACACAGAATCTAAATAATTTTCTTACATACTGTGGGGAATTGCAGGGTTGTTTTACAATAAACATAATGTTTGTTATTTAGTTCCATGATATATGGAAAAAAATATTACATGATGTAAGAAATAAGGGTAGTGCTGTCTTTTTATCATTGTATGCCCCACTAATCTCACTTTGTCTATATTTTCTCAGTGTGACTCATACTGCAACCTCTTCTCTTCCCAAATGTATTTCTGGCCTACAGAAACATTTTTGAAAGTATTAAACCCTTAATTTTATTTACTTACAAAAAATGATGAGAACATAAATAACTTTTAGGTTTGTCTTTCTTTAAAAAAAAACCTTTTGATTACATAACAACAACAAAAACTGAAGAAAACATTCTCCACAGTACCACTTGTCTTTTATAGAAAACCACAATTATACATAATATACACTTCAAACTGTGATGGCTGACTAAGACTGGGATAAGGGAGTCTACATTCCCAAAACGCCTGACTAATGAGGACACAACCTCTGTAAACTTAATGATTCCAGCTGAAAACCCGAGATGTGCAGTTCACTTAAGGTTAACTACTGTATATTCTCTTGAAACATCCTCTGCAATTGTGCAGTTTATACATGGAAAACATAATTTTCCCACCAAAATACTTCAGCAATTTCAGATTCATTTTTGGAAACTGTGAGAAACACCCTGTTTAGGCCATCTGACAAACATCAACCACACATAGTTTTTAATTAGTCAAATCATTAATTAACAGACATTACTATTATGTACAGAACACAATCTCAAAGAGCATTATTTTGGTCTTGTGATTGTGTTGTTTTTATTTACCTTTTTCGCTTTAATAGACAGCATATTAAAGACACAATGAGGGCAAGTCCCAGTGCAGAGCCCACCAGAATGGGAATCAATTGACCTGTAGGTCATTGTGACAACAGAAACAGAGAAGATGCGTGAAAAGTGAACTGTGTTTCTCCATGTCATCATCTGGTATGTGGCAATAAGCATGAAAAAGGATTAAAAATCAATTATTCTGAATTAAAACATTTACTTGTAAGGGCATATGTTAATTTATGGGAAAAAAATGCTATCTATTCTGCAGTAATTGCTAGTGCTGTATCATTATTCTGATTGATTATGGTTATTGTATGTAATATATGTTGTTCATTTATTCCAATAATGGTTTATAATGGTAAGTTATTATTTTTAACTTTAATGAACTAAAGTTCATTAATTTCAACGAGAAGAAAGTTTTTCAATAAATGTTGGAAGTGTCACATACCAATTTTCATCCAAGATCGATGAGCTGAGGAGCAAAGACAAAAGAAAGAGAAGTTGAAAATGAAATTTATCGAGGACACAATTTACACACACACACACACACTTGTCTATTTCATGCAAATACCAAATCCTTACACGCATTACATACTGTGCTGTACAATATCAAAAGATAAGTGTATGAAAGTTTCATATCAGAGTAAATCTCAAGTCCATTGTCTTATATGATGATGAGAGAGAATCAAACAGTTATACTTACTGCAACGTCTGTAAATTGAGCGTGAACAGTACAAATGCAGTTGGGAATAAATCTACCACAAATGACTGAAGTATAATGCTTTTATTGGAAGTTGTTCATATGTGCTGAGCAGTCGCTGTTTCTTATTGTAAATGACAATTTGAACAGACACAACTTTTACAGAAGACAGGGAGGCTTTATTAAGCGCTAAAGCTGTGGCAGGTCCTTTTGGTGTAGCAGCATTTCTATGTTGTGCAAGGCGGTAATGACTTGTTAATTCCCTTATAACCATACAATGAAATTGGGATACTGTATAGAACACTATATGTTCTGTGATGCATATGGATATCTGAGCACAAAATATATACCTGTAAGAAATGTTTTCCAAACCAGCATGTGGTGAGGCACAGTTATGCAAACAGATCTGTGCTCTCCTGTTAAAGAGCAACCACTTCTTAGTTGCAAATTGCCATAACAAAAATGCATGTTGCATTTTACAAATGTTTGAGAATGGGTGTAGAGTAAGGAGCACAGTCGCTGGTGATGACTGGTTATGCAGTTTTTTCTGACACAAACTATAATTATGTGCGCACACTGGAAAGAATAATTTAAATATTAAATATAATATTTGCGAAAAAGAGTGGTCGTCGGGATGCAGGGCGTGGCTTTAAAATGAGTCACAATTGATGTCTGCTACGGAAAGTGACATAGTGTGAGTCTCAACTGTGTCAGGAACCTCTCTAGTCTTCCCACTCCATTGGTAAAAGCCAAGGATGGGGATATCCCTGGCTGTGTGGTTTCCTGGCAACAGCGGGAGGTGAGAGACCACCATGAGTCGTCAGTGGGACTCTTTCCTTGGTAGCAGTGTGAGTCTTCTTCTGATTCACCAAGGTTTTTGTCAGAGAGCGATCCAACTCCAACGCCTCGTCTGTCGGCCGTCCACGGAGAATATGTCTGATAGTGGGAAGGGCTAGATCTGACTTGCATTCTAGGTAGCTCTTGAGGTTAAGCTTAGGGAAAACGTCATCTCTGAGAGTGTGAACCAGTTGGTTTTCATTGTGGGAGTGTTTGAGCTGGTGGGAAAAGCTCTGCTCCAGAGGGATGTAACAGAGTGCATCTTCAGGCAGCCCCAACTTTCCCACATAGAGGTTGGTCTGGCTGGTCTTCTGCAGGGATGGCTTCAGCATCTGACGCTTCGACTTGGACAGAGCGTTACTGTGCTGGTTTCTGCGGTTTTTCTTCTCGGAGCCACTCAGTAGGAGCTGACTGAGTCCTTCATCAGCCAGGTCTGCAAGGTCGCCAACCAGCAGCTGCTGAACGATTCGCTTCCTCGTTAGTGGGGAAGTGACTGTGAGAGTACCGTGCAGTCCTCTGCCTGCATCAGACACAGAGCCAATCACAGTTGGTTAAACATCCCGGTCTGTGGGACACGCATTGGAGCGACGCTGGGAGCCGTCATGCAACAGCGCAGCCTGCATTGATGCACTCAAAGCACAAGTCATCGCTAGCCAAACGCCGCTTGCGAAAGCCAACAGCGGAGCTTTCCGCGTTTAACATGTCAAAAACATGCGTCGTTAGAAAAGCATAGCTCGAAGATGGAAGCATTGGAATGAAGAAAACATGCACGTCAGTACCGCACTGTGTGGACCTAAATAAGACAGTGTGGTAAACCAGACAGCCACTTCAAAGTAAGGCTTCAAAGAGCGGTTTAAGGGCAGCAGACGTTCTTCATGTGTCAGAGGGACTGTTAATCTGTCGTTACTTAAAAAGATGGCCTGCTTTCCAACAAGCTCATCAAAGTCAGTCAGTTCTGAGGATGCGAGAGAATCGCTCCAACATATAAGCTCAGCCACAAGCAGGTAACACTGTGCTCATACAAGCCAAAGCCTGCATGGCAGTCCTGTACTACACAAACACATTTTAAAGGCCATACTTACCCTCCTTAAATGACACCAGGACAACGCGGCTGTCGGAGACCTGCGGCTTCCTGTAGTTGCAATTCAGTGCCACAGGGGCTGAGTCCTGGGCATGGGAAGAGTAGAGGGCTGTTGCCAGGGCCAGAAACTGGAAAGACGAAAACAATAACTCAGAGATTTAGGTTTACTTTAAATTCAAGAGAAAAAGAAATGTCTCAACTGTGATTCAAATATGAACTTTGATTGATGTCGCACCTGTGTCCGAGATATCGACACAGGGTTTTTGAACACAGTCCACAATACACTAGGAAAGCATGGGGGGGTTGTCAGAGACCCATCATAGCGGTAATACTCATCCAGACGTGCAGGTAGCAGGGCTCGCACGTTGAAACCAGGCACCTGCACTCTCTGGTCTGCAGGTGAAAGAAATGATTCATTGTTTAAATGTTATTGTATTAATGACAGTATAAGATTCTTCTATACGTTTGTTCACAATGACCCATAATGGCTACTTAAATATAGACTTTTTTTTTATTATGATTATTTTTTTATCCCAAAAGAAATAAACCAAAGCTCTGTGTGCTTCCAGGAAGTTCTGAATAATTTAAGGAGGATATGCAACAACAAGCAAAGTCGGAATAATGCTGATGACTGTTTTTAAGATTGCTTTCTACTTTTGCTTGGAACGTAAATTTAATTGGGCTAGCTGCGAAAGTCACATCACTCTGGACCTACCTCTGTATTTAATCCCATTGATGAACTTCAGAAACTGTTCAAAAGCAGGATTGAACTCACCGACCTGCACAGAAAACAGAGTTAGATTAGCTTCTTTTCCATTCACAGACCACTGGCCCCAGAGCTCACAACATCTCACCTCAATCAGGACACCCAGCACCGCCAGGCCGTCAGATTTGTCTACAGCCATGGACATATTGTGGTACTTGTCTGAATTGAAGTGAACCACGTGCATCTGTAACGAAAAGGAGAAATAAATCAAGACCCAGAGGAACAAACGAAACAAAAACAAAATCAATAATGTAACTAGAGAAAACCTAATTTAAACCCAAGTAGTTGCATATATGTTAAAAATGTTAAAAATACATGGGAGCCAATAGTGATAAAAATAATTTTTAACTGTTAATATTTAATTTAATATTTTATTTTCTATTCATTTGATTTATGTGAACCCCAAGGGTAGTTTCAGGAAGTGAAAACAAGTTACATTTATATCATCTTGTAAATTTCCTTGTTAGTAAAAACACGTTTGTTACTGCTAACTATTTTGTGTTTTTCATGCACAGTAGGTGTCCTTTGGATTGAAAACAGCTTGTGGTGTTCAAGGAATGCAATATTTTTCAAAAGTACATGAGAAGATCGCAAGAGAAACACTGGAGATTTATTACAGAGAGAATTCAATAGCAGCACATAAGTAAATACCATATTTTCAGTTGTTTGGGTGTGTATTTGGTACAACAGGCCAGAAATGTGGGTCATTCCAACCAAACATGGCAAAATGTCTTGGTCCTATCTTTGGAATTAGAGTAGAAATTTACAATGCTTTTGGGAAAAGTTCGATTTCCCATCATTACATCCCTCAATAACAACATGTCATCAAGAAGATGTGGTTGTGTAGTCTGGAGAGACATGAAAAGATCCTTGCTCTCCATGTGTCCACTCTGAAAACCAGGTCAAACCACAGGACCTTATATATGGCTCTGCTGCAGCTTGTGCAAAATCACATAAACGCATACAGTTTGTGACCTCTAGATTTTACTGCCATAATGCAATTCATAGGATCTTCTATTAAAAACAACTCAATTTTGACTCTTATTTTGTATCAGTCATAAAATACACCCAATAACTCGCTGTCAAATCCGCTCCTTTACTTAAAAGTGGCAAAGTAAACAACAAACTATTGTGTTGAGGAGTATTGGGGTAAAATTGTAGACAAACTCAATTTGAGTTTTAATGTCCAGCTTGATGCTGATCCTCGGATTCTGCTTCTTGGCTTGCCCAGCCTACACAATAAAGGGTCTCATCAAAAGAGGCTGCTCAGTATTCTCACATTTGCTGCTCGGAAAAATATCTTGCTTAGGTGGATTGATAATGCTCCACCTACACTTAGGGGCTGGCATAAAGTTATATTTGACTTGCTACCAATGGAATACCTAACATACAGATTCAAATGTAAGATGGATGATTTTTGTAGGATTTGGACCCCTTTCCTTAAATATGCGGGTAAAAGACTCACAACCATTATATTAAAGGGGATGATAGATGGCAATGCGGAAACCTGGCTAACAGATGTTTTTGGGTCATAAGGCTGGACAGTAATTTACTTATTGTTGCTATTTTTTTGTTTTCTACTTGTTCACCCTTTTTTTAAAAAAATAAAATAAAATAAATATATAAATAAAATAAAATAAAAATAAAAAATAAAAAGAGGGGAGGAAGAAGCTTGTAGATATGTATTTGCTGCAGCGCTGTCATTTGTAACAGGACTGAGTGTTTCCTTATGTATATGTCTGAATGTGTATACGTGTATGCACAGGTACTTGATTTCCACATCCCCTGGTGATACTTTCACAGCTTATTAATACAGGGAAATGATTTTTTTTTTCTCAGAGTATATGCTGTGTATTTGACATAACGAAGTGTTGAAGGATTGTTTTTGTTTTGTTTTGTGGCCTTGTTGTTTTGTTGTTTGTTGTCTATGTTCATGTCAGAAAAAGTAATAAAAATATTATTAAAAAAAAAACAAACTATTGTGTGAAAGTTGCTTATAAGAACAACCACTCCTTTCCAGAAGTGTCTGAAAACCAAAATGTGCAAAAGTCTGGTATTCTAATCCCCTTAAATCCTTCAAAATATGACACACTGGCATAATTTGAGGCTGACCATAAGTAGGTGTTTGTCTTTATTTTCAAAAGCATCCGAGTGACAAAACCTGCAAATTTGACTGCTAAATGATAATGATGATTTATGTGGACCATTTGAAAAAAAAAGCTTTCCACTTTATAACCTCAGTAGCTCAGATTTTTAAAGACTCACATTCTGTCTACTGTCTTTAGCTGGAATGTGTTTTGTGTAATTGTATGTTGTCGATAGAGTCGATTACACTGTAAAGTAGAATGTGCTCAATAAGCATTCTCTGCCGTTGCCTTGTGGGTAGGTGTAAGCTCAATGACAGCCCACTGTCACGAGACTGGAAAATGCAGATGCAGCGTTTTTCACAGTTTTATGTTTTAATGGGAGTCAGTGGGTCTGATTTCTCTGTCAATCAGCTGTCACCCGTTTAAGTCATTAAGTATTAAATCATTTGTCTGGGGCCACAGACCCCAGAGTCACCTTAAAAAATAAGAATACTAATGTATGAATATACAACATTACAAGTAAAAAGTCTGTATTCAAAACATAGTAAGGGGTGTTTGCTCTGTTTACCTCTGCTGCATACTGTTTACTGTTCACTGTATGCTCAGAGCCCGCAGGCTTGCTGGAGGAGCCCCAGTGGAAGTGAAGCTGAGCTGCAGTGTACCGATGAGGCAGGCTGGAGATGTGCATCTTATGGGGCAGGGAGATCTGCACTGTGGGTCAAAAGAAGTGAAACACAGGCACACATAATAGTCGTTTTTCATAAATCTAACATTTTATTTTAAACCAATTAAGTCGTCATGGCCCACTCTGAGATGCCACATTGTTTTCGCTTTTGCTACGTTTTGGTTACTGCATGGTGGAGTCACTCAGGAGCCTATGACAGGTTCGTGCTGTAAGTGTATGACGGATGCTTACGAGAAAAAAGTCTTTGTCGGCTTATTTCAGACACGCGTCACTCTGATGATGCCACTCAGCCTGTGGTGTGGAGTCCCATCATGCACGCATTCGCAAGCAGTTATATTGTTTTTGCTGCATGTCAGTGGTATTTTGCTAGCTCAGCAATTTAGAATCATCACCACAGAGCAGACATTACATGTTCATTTATGATCAGGTACACACCTGTCAGGTCTCCCTGAAATTCCTCATACATAGCAATTTTTGCAACGTTACACAAACCAAACAGCCCTGTGTCTACACTAGTTTCTTATTGTACAAAAACAGAATTAATAATAATGATCATCTAAATGTTTTTTTTTCTGTGGCACAGTGACATGTTTTTATTGTTTCATTTGCCATCTGAATTTAAAAGTGTGTCATAAGCAGATATCAGAAAACCAGTTCTCTTCTCTTGTTAAGAGGCATCAGACCCAGTAGATGCTGTGCAGCTGACTAATGTCTACTCATATTTTCCCGGAATAAACATGGAGCTCTTTCTTCGGGCAAAAGGACAATTAAGATAATAAGAGAGTGATTATGGAAAATTGCCTTGGCAAATGTAGAAAGAACATCCTCCTATCATTTTCTTTAGGTTGACCCAGAAATAAGGTTTCTGCAGCAAGAACAGTTTGTTCCATGTTTATGTGGGCCCATCTCTAATGAATACGTTGAGTAGTGCTTTGATTTGAAGAACTGCTAATTCTGGAGTCAAACCTATTGTTTTCATAGATTTGCTTAGTTTAGCAGACAACTTTGTTACCTTTAATGAAATACGATTTAGGTACATATTTTATTTGGCATATTTACATTGCCAAATGTTTTGTAGGTCACACAGGCACATATACACTTACCGGAATGTCCATTATTTCCCAGAGTGAGTTGCTCGTTGGGTAACAGGTTGTAGTTGTGGACCTCAATCGGACGCAGGGTTGGGTCAAACCTTAGCAACTCTGACTTGATGTCTATCGGAGACTGGAAAGCTCCACCACAGTATGGATAACTCCTGGACCAGCTGTGCTCTCCTTTTGGCCCTGCAAGGGCACCAGTGTCCATGAGAACAAATGAAACGGATTTGATTCATGACTCCTTAGAGGGCGGTGAGATTTAAAGTTTAAATATAAGTATAGTGGCACTACATACAGTTAGTCATCTACAAACCTGTTTCACCTCAGCTGTTCACGTTGGATCTCTTATGTTAAACTGTTCCATTCTAAAGGGGAAATAAACAAATACGCATGGCCTAGTGTGAAAGTAAATAGGGGATGGCTCCTAGAAAGGCCGAAGTTTGTCCTGGCCCACACAACATTTTATTTGTAACCAAAGTGAAGTATTATAATCTATACACAAGGCAGGATTGGGAGCGGCCCGTGGCTTCACTCTTGGCCCTTTCTAAAGCAGCGAGAGTGAGAACCATGCTGTTGCTAGTGGGGAGAGCCAGTGAGAACGCCGTCTTTCTCCAAATGAAAGGTTTCTGTAAAGCCCAGGACAGTGCAAATGGCCACATTTACAAATCAAGTCATGCAGTTTACAAAGTGACCTCAGCTGCATGAGGGTGTTTCCAGTATTGTGCCTGCAAAGGCAGCGAGGCGCAAAAGGGCTTGGAAATACACACCAGAGAACAGTAGTCAGGACACTAAATGAATTTATGAGAAACTGATGGAAGCTCTTGATGTCAGATTTTTTATTCAGTGTGTCATCTGAAATGTTTTGATCCCTACTGAGCCTTTCAAACATGATGAACTGAGTCTGAGCATTCGCAATGAATAGGCTCTATCAAAACTGAATTACCATAATTGAAGCAGAAAAGAAAATACCATGAAACCATGTCATGTCCATGCATATTTACCACCAATTCATTAACTGTCCATAATTCATCTACAATTTGCCATGCTGCATACGAATGATGCAGCATGGAGTCTGCATCCAGCCCTGCTGTTGGTTCCCATCCATTGTACAAGAAACACCAAAAGGCAAGAAGTGAAGCTGTGAGATCACTGAATACTTGTTTGAAGCAGTACTCATGGTTCAGGCTGGAAAAACATTTCCTATAATAAGAATGAAAGATACTTGATGGATATAATTGCTCAGTGTCCACTTAATTTGCTGGTTTAATTAGTTGCAGCCTGCCCTTTAATAATGGCCCTTAATACCCCCTTGGCAGTCTTTGATAGAATCCACAGGACTGTGTGTGAAAGCTTAAATACACAAATTTGTACACAAAACGAATTATAAAATAAAGGATTCAAAAAAGCTTTCTGGTAAAACCATTGAACGTAACATTAGTTGAAGAGGAGGGTGAGGTGAAAAACAGTCATTGACATCACTTTTTACCCCCATGTGAGGGTTTACTGTTTATCCTTTGACACAGCAGTGTCCTTGTCAACACAAAGTGCAAACTGCTATGACAAGGTCTGTCAAGGGTTTGACTGTGAGTGAGGATGGACTCCACCACTCTGCACCAAGACAGCCAGAGGCTTTTTCTCCCATATCATTACATCAAATCTGTTCCTCCCTCGTAATCACGAACTTTCCAGTCTGAGTTAATGTGTTACCATTAAGGTTTGTGACAATATGATTATTGTATTTGTTCCTTATTTTTGTATACAGTAGGAAGAATAACTGTGGTATTTTGCCACACTGTTTTCCCTGTACTCACATATAAATTTAAGTTGTTCCTCATTGTCTGTTAATGAGATGCTGTTCCATATTGTCTAAATTTCCTTCATGTGGGGTTTTTGAAATCAGAATTGATCTGCCTTTTTTAGAGGTCTTAATTGAGCAATTCTAATGTCCTCTAACTTCTTTTGACCATAAATTACTATGCAGGGAGATTTTCATTCCTGGTGTCTCTGTGAAAGAATCTGCACACCCTAAAAATACTTAATTTTATCTAAGAAATATGAAGAAAATAACATTCAGTCCCTGAAATGCAACGGACATTTGAGCAGCAACAACACAATGACATGAGGTCATGCCCTGAGCTCAGTTTATGTAAGGCACAGTCATAGTTGAAGGAATCCCTGAGTATAGACCTTAAGGCCTGAGACAAAGTCAGCGAGCCACTTATGAGAGGTTGTAATTGTAGAGTCTATAAGAAACTCTGCAATTACATGAGGTGATAAGAGGGTTGTCAGCACTTGTTGTCTTTGGAGGTTAAAGAGTAACGAAAGTTTTTTTTTCTTTTCATTGTCAGATCAAAGTCGACAACGACAATTGTCCAGCTTATTTATTGCCTATCAAATTAAATTCTAACACTCAATTAGTCAGTGCCAGCTTAGAAAATCACTATGAGTGACCACGACGTAGGCTAGTGTATATGAACCGCATTACAAATGTGTTATGGTGAAATCTGGATGTAAGATATAACATGACAAACTGTGTAGAATTATGCAAAGATTATAGGACTTACCCGTATATGTCCATTTGGCGCCTGTAAAAACAAAATCGTACTACTGTTACATTTAAACTATATTAGAAAGACATTTCACAATGCATATGCAATACGGTGCAACAGGATAGTCCATTTATACATAAGGCAACATTAATGGAAAACACAATTTGGATAAAAACATCCAAATGTTTAATGTTAGGTACAAACAGTCACATTAATGACCTCAAAATGGCCCTGAATGGAAAACGCATCCTTTCTGTTTACCGAATGCTAAATGGACCAAAAGTGACCCCCGTCGCCACTTCTTTGAAAAAAAAAAAACTGCCCACTTGATAAAAACATGCATAAGAAGTAGTTTTATTTACCGTGCAGTACATCGCAGACAGCCAGCTGCAGTAAGATGATGGCTGTGAAGCTCAGAGAGCGCATCTCGGTCCCTCAGCCAGCCTGTGTGCCAGCCTGTGTGCCAGCCTGATGTTCACCGGTGCAGTGCAGGAGCTCGGAACAGCACAGCTCCAGCCTCCAACCCGGCTTTTATGTTCGTGTTGCTGGCTTCATTGTAGCCCTCACTGACGTCAGAGCAAACACAAAACCACCCTCCGCTGTCATCTGGTCAGCGGAGAGTGACAGCTCAAGCGCGCGACCGCATCCGAGCGAGGCCACTCATTTGGTGACACGCGGAAATCCAATAAAACAATGTGCGAGATAGTTTGACCTGCACGTCCTGACAGCTTAGGTGTCGAGGGCTGCACATACACATGATCAGGTCTATAACTTTAGTTAATGTTCAGTATGTCAGAGAGACAGGTCCACCAACAGGACACCGTGGGCTTGGTGCGATATGCTGCTATACTTAAGGTGTGGTCACATGACACAGTTTATTCCCATTTTAAAGACAGTTTCCCTCTCAAATAAAGTCAGCTGTGGATCAATAGACTGTGCTTAATACTGTTGACCCTGAAAATGGGCCATAAATATAAAAAATTATTGATTGATTGATTGATTGATTGATTGATTGATTGATTGATTGATTGATTGATTGATTAATTGATTGATTGATTGATTGATTGATGTACACATCTGGAGGCAATCAGGAATCTATTGTCATCCACTGTTATGTTATACATAAATCTGTCTATTAACATCTGTCCATGCCTCATAGACCTCATAGGATAAAATACAAAATCTTTATGAAATGCGTAATTTATTAACCTGAGGTCATTGAGATGATGATCACATATTCAAGATCAAAGTTGAAGTAAAATGCAGGGAAAGAAAGCTGGTGTGAGTCTTTTTTTTTTTTTTACCCAAATGGTAAAATAAGGCGATGAATAATAAACCCCAAAATACAAAGATATAGATGTTTCATTACAGCCTATATGCAACCTGGATCTACATTAGCAAAAAGAAGAAGTTGCCGCTCCCCGCGTTTCACATCTGTTTCGATTGAGGGCGTCATAGGGAAGATAACCGTCCAAAGGTCAGTAATGACAGCCCACTCCCACTGTAGTTTACAACCGTCACTCACTTTGGTAGAGACAGTGCAGCATAGACAGGCAGCAAGATGAAGCACCTGTTGATTTTGGGGCTAACATTTGCTGCATTCCATATCAGCCATTTAACTCCAGGTAATTAAAACTATATTTACTTTACTTTTACTTTTTAAATGGTCCTTTAGTCATTTTACTTTGCAGGACAGGCTTTAATTTGACTGAAACTGAATCAGGAAGAAGGACAACATGGCGGTCATGTTGGCGCTTAGAGCTCTCATTTTTTGTCACATGGAGGCCTACAAGGAACTGAATGTGAGAGGGAAATATTCTGTTCATTTATCAGTAGGCTTAATAGGGAAAACATATATACCATTTTACTACGCTAGATTGTAATTCTCAGCAGGGTATAATTGTAATTTACCTTTTTACTGACTTTATAGACATGTTGTAACTTCCAACCGTAATTGATAATGATTGTCTTTAGCTGAAAACGGGGGAATTACTCTCATTGACGCTCCTGGAAATGTTATTTACAGACTTCTAGTGACTGAACCAAGCTGACTGGACAATTCCTCCAACTATAATTATAACCTTTTTAACACTGCAGTCATTTCTGTCTGAGCTGTGCATGATAAACTGAAATTATTTCAGCCTGTAACATTGTACATTTTGAGAAGCTAGGCAGATTTACCCAGTTTCCCTCCAACAATAACTGACTTTGAATAATGTCAGTACGAATGAGTTTTTATTGGTGTTATAAAAAGAGGGAGTGGGCCTCTAGTGATGAGGTTAGTTAAGCATTAGTTATGACAAACACAGGTACCTACTGAAGATCTCTAATGAAGCATTTAAAGTAACTGTACAATTCCACCTCACCAGCTCACGTTTGTTCTAAGCCAAACACATATTTTCCACACAAATATTATATATTAAGTCACTGAAAAACAAAATGTGCAAATGAAACTTTCCTAACTCACGCTTTTTTTATTGCACAACAGATTTCTGCAATCTGGCCCGTGATGAAGGTGATGGCCCCCTATTCATGTTTGCTTTTTTTTATAATGCTGCCAAAGACCAGTGCGATCCTTTCATATACAAAGGGAATGGAGGAAACGCCAACCGTTTTGAGAATGAAAGACAGTGTATACGTAACTGCTCTGTCAATGCAGAGAATATATACCCCGTGGATGGTAAGATAATTTATGCATTTATACCATAAATACTTGTGTATTTATGGTAGAGTGTAATAAATTTATGTTTTTATCCTATAATCCTCAGTTTTAAATATGTAAAATGTCTAAAAGCCTATCAGCATCTTCAGCTTCTGGCTGTTTCCTGAAGGACTTTGGAATATGAACTGGCTAATACGTTTTATGACCTGTAGGACCATGTATTATAATCAGCTCTCCTCAACTGAAACTCATAGAGAGGGAGAGCATCTTGAGTCATCTATCATAGCCAGAGATTAGACAAAGAACCCTGTTATGATAATGTTTTAATGCTTAAGAAAACATTACAAGTGCCACTGCTATTCTATTCATCACTTTTTTAATGTTGTGTTACTGTTTTATAATTTTGTCTGATGTAATTACTGACTCATTCACGAAAATGGGCATTAGCAGGACGCCACCAAGTGGTGAAAGAGTATGACTGATAAGCTTGACTAAATTAACCTGAGGATTAACCTATACAGTAGAAATTAACAGTCACAGTTAGCTTTTATTTTAAAAGTTGCAGTCACTGCTTTGATTGCTTCCAGTGATGGTGATAAAAAATTAAGTTGTTGTTTTTTCTTCACAGAATCTAGAGCTTGCGTATTTAAAAAGGCCATTGGTGAATGTGGAGGACAGTTTCTGAGATACTACTATGATGCTGTTCATGACAAATGCAAAAGGTTCATTTACTCTGGCTGCATTGGGAACGGAAACCGTTTTTACGACAACTCGACCTGCTATGCCACGTGTGCCGGCATCCACCGTGAGTGCCAATCTCTCTCTACATACACAGTTGATGTTGTTGTGTGCGTGACGTCACCTCCCTCACCTGTCTGTGAGGTGATGAAGTGACGTCAGGGCCAGAAGGACTGTAAGCACGTGTGTGTACAGACAACCCAAGCTGCAAAAAGTCATTTCAGGGCGGTGTCCTGAAGACAAACCCACCATGTCGTGCGCGCGCTACACTCACATGCTCACGCGATTTGGGCGCAGACTCCGTCTAGCTTGCTCTCGCGCACCTGCTCGCTCCTTCTAGATTCCGGGAGATTTGATCTGATTTGCGGACATAAGGGAGCCGCTCTCAATACGCGCGAGACTCCCGGAACCTCCGGGACACTTGGGATGTCTGTAAAACTATGTCGATTCCGTCTTTGTTGGACTGCCGACACATATATGACTTGTGTATCATGAATCACATTTTTTAATGTTTTTTTTTTTTACACATGCTCATGTTAATTGTCTTGTTCCGAAGATGAGGGTGATGAACTGGAGGAGGATGAGCCAGACACTCCTATTGGTAAGCTGGCTGGCAAAAAGGATTCAAAATTGTTTTTTTTATTTAACATTTGGAGTAATTTCTTATTTGACATTTGTATTATACCTTCTGCCTAAAAGTATTTGCTATGTCCTATTTGTAACACTGTTGTCCTCTTTAACAGCAATCATCTGCGGAGTTCTGCTAGCTGTCATTGTTACTGCTATCATAATAACCGTGGTTGTCTTGACTGTTCAGTCAAAGTAAGATCAATTCTAATAACTAAAAAGGAATATTACTTCATTAAGTTAATGTCTAATCTCCGTTAACCATCCTCACATTTATTTTGCCTCTTTAGAAAAAAGAAGTCCAAGAACAAGGCACCTGGAGGGAAAAGTAAAGCATCTAAGACCGAGCCTCTTCGGGAGCAGGGGATTGAAATGGAATAGATAATCACGTCACCTCCACTGCAATATGTGGCGCTTATACCAGCTGGTTTTGTTTTTTTAAACTTGGTTTTGCTGCCAAACATATCAATCATTTATCACATATCAGTTGAATTCAGATTTTTTTTGCTGACATTCTGTATGTAAAGTCATTATATGGTCTACTTTTGTTTCATCTCAACTACACGTGCTAAGTGATGTTTTGAAGCTCTGTTTTGTTTTCATGAAACTGTTGTCCTATGCTTTCGCTCATTAATACAAAATAAATGTGTTTAGTCAAAGTGTATCAAAGGGAAATAGGGATGTATCAATTTGTTAATTCATCAGTTTACAATTTTATGGATGATTAACTAATGAACTAATTTTTCAGAGTTCAGTTGTTAAAATCTCAGGCTATTCTTTCTCCTATGTTAGAGAAAGGTTAATGCATTTAATTTTACACTGTTTGACAAGATAAGCAATTTGAGATCCAGGAGATTGTGAATCTTTCCTCCGCTTTAAATTGATTTTTTTCTGTGATCTCACAGGCATTCAGTGTTCCCAAAATATAATTGCATCATCACAATCATTTGTGATGATGCAATTGACTGAGCTCCTCTGAATCCATGTGCCAACTTATAACCTAGCACATATATTTAGAGCTGTTTAATTTTGTGCAGAGGAGCCCACTGTTTCCTTTATAGCATTGTGAACCATAGGGACGTTTTATCACTAAAACCTTTTACATTTGTGCTAAAATTATTCTCAAAGTATTGTTTACAAAACATATTGGAGACTTTCTTTTTAAGGTGCTTTTATACTGTTAGAGCTGCTTTTTTAAGTTCAGTTGCTTGAATAATCCACCTTATAATAATATTCAGTGTGTTGCTGGTGCTTACTTCAATGTTCATTTCCTTCCCATGACATTCACATTTTGTTTTGCAACTTCTTCTGTTTTATGACTGGATGACCAAGGTTTATATCTCCTACAAACAAAGTGTGGCATCATCTCATCTTTGGGGAAAACAGTGAGGTGCAGCTTGATGTAATCCCTCCTATATAATGTTTTAGACTCATTAAATCATGTGTTAGAATTGGTAATGGAACAAATGGTCCTTCCCATGTGACTGGTGTAATTCTATAGTATTGTTAAGGCCTATAAGAGTCCACCTGAGACCCGATAACGAAGATGTGGGCTTTTCTCTGATCTTTGTTTTGAAATAGAGGAGCGTTCTCCAGCTCTGTTCTGTTTTGAGACCATCTGTGAATCAATGTGCCGTGTTTTATACGCTTTTTAAACAATCGTGATCCACAATAACTGTCAAATAAGACTGTGAAATAAATATGGCGGAAGAAAAGGTAATATTCCCTAATTAAATGTACACGTTTGACGTAAACAACTATAGAAATTCTCAAGAGGAAAACAACTACATTATCCCCAGCAACGAGGAGGCGCAACACAGGTGCGCATGCGTGCTACAGAGTAACTGGCAAACAAAATAAGCCTCGTAATATAGTTGGATTTCCGTAAATATCAGAGCGACCATTACATTACAAGGGGGTTAAAGCGAAACGGGAAGTAATTCACTGTCATTTTCGCAAACGTTTTTTTCTTGATCCTGTTTGGTGAACGGCCGTGCCGGCAGACACGACGTCATTTCCTCAAGTTATTTCCATTTGGTTGTGACAAACGCCAGCGGTTATCTAGTAACGTATACACAAAAGTAAACGTCACTGTTCTGTCTTACATTATGTCAGGGTGAAAATTTTTTTTACATTTCTTTCTGACAACTGCTGCACAATTCAGGAAATCTAGTAGCTACCCAACGTGTTAGCGTTAGCAAAGACAGGAAAACGTGCATCCGCGAACAGAAGTACTTGGACAGCTAACCTTAGCTAGCTAGTTTAGGTTAATTTGGTGCCTATTGTTAGCTGCCTTGTTCCCAGTATCGCTGGCGTTTAAGTGCTGGGTAGACTCATCCACCACCGTAAGCTTATGGAGTGCCCTCATCTGAATTCAAGTGTGAGCTCCTATGTCGATTCCACCGGTTTCCCTAACGGTACTCCGTCCTCCTGGTGCTGCAACGGTAAGCGGGGGTGTTTGTCTAACTGTCATTTAACGTTATCGCTAAAAGAATGTAGCGTTACAGCTGTCTGTGTGATGCTTTGGATATCCGCTTCTGATCAGGTCACTGAGACTGTATCATTAGCGTCAGCTGGATGGATACTGAAGCCACGAGTCTGTGAAACAGTTCCCCGGTGATTAACAGTTTAAACAGTGCCGTTAAACACGGAAGAGTGGAACGTGTAGAAATCACAGCACTAGGCTGTTCAGGAAGAACTGTACACCATACAACTGAAACAGACTTCCCTTGTCTTTGATTGCCAGTTTGCAGGTCTAATAAAAGTCCATGGATTTGCCTTACCTGTATGACGGTCCATTGTGGAAGGTAAGTTTACATCTGCTCCCAAGAGAGAAATACATACCACATGAACAATGGAGTAGGTTTTAATACAGTTTTTCTTGATTGTCACTTTGTATCGGGAGGCTATTGTTTAAAACGTGCAAGCCAGTTATACAGCTGTGAAAGAGCTACAATACTTCAACTAATCTAACACACAGTTGTTGTGGATCATTTTCAGCACGTCATTTTTTGAGCGTCATTTGAGCATAATGTAGATGATTGTTTTTGAGAAATCATCGTTTCATCTAGATATGTCAACGGACATGCAAAGAAGCACTTTGAAGAAAGTCAAGTCTTTAGCAACAGTCCAAGAAAGGGGGAGAAGCAGGAGAAAGAGAAATCCCATCACTTTGTCTGCATGGACTGCAGCAACTACACTGTGTTTTGGTGAGTGGCCTTTATGGACTATGTGGCTACCGTTGGTGACTCTCTGTGGGGCTCTTCTAAAGTACTAAACTTCCAATCTGTTTACCAGTCAACAGATTAGTCCGTGTTGATGGGTATTGTGACGTGTATTTTGAAACAAACGCTAGTCAATTCCTCTCAATTATTCTCTAATCTTTTTCAGTGACTGTGTAAGTGCTCTAAATTGTCATCACATATGATGGCAATTCTCAAATATTCTCCACCTGTGGCTGCATGCTCCTAGCTACCACAGTCAAATACAACGCAGATAAATGCAGATTTTGATGTTTTTAAAACTCATTCAGCTTATTCTGTTTTTGTTTATGAACATGGTTTATTGTAAAATGTTGATTTTATAGTTACAGATGTGATGAATTTGTTGTCAATGACACCAGACTTGGGCAGGTGCAGAAGGTGAGGGAACATCTACAGAGTTTAGAAAAGTAAGTACAAATCTCCAGACTTAAGTCTTGATCATGTTTTTTTTTTGCTATTGGAGCAACTTTAGTTAAAATGGAGCATTCGTTTTGATTGTTTGACAGTGTTTGACTTGTAAAAGCAAGCCTTAAGCCTTATCAGGAACATGCACATAAGAAGGATAATGGTTCTCTCTTCCAGCTCAGTATTATTGGGTGACAGACAGAGGAAAAGAAAACTTCAGGAAGGCCCGACTACAGACAGCAAACAGTTAAAAGACAACGTAAGTGTCAAAGAACTCTGTTTTTATTTGCGAGAAGAAGTCACTTTTCAGCCATTTAATGCTTACACATTCAGATCACAATAACTTTCAGTGTTACTTTAGATAGTGAACATATATGTGTCCCCTGTATGTAAAATAATAATATCAATGTATTTTTCTTGTCTCTGTCAGGATGGGACAGCTTCAGGTGCTACAGGTCTGCGTAACTTGGGCAACACATGCTTTATGAATGCCATTCTGCAGTCCCTCAGGTAAGGTTCTTGAGGTATGTAGGTGGTAAACTTTGTAGGTTTCCATTATGGTTCATTAGTTCTGCTCTTGTAGGCCCAGGGCCCCATGACCAGTCACCCTTTATTAATATAGTCTGGGGCACAGTCAGGGGATTACACAGGCTGCTTGGTAACAAGACACAGTTAAATGGCAGATTTCCCAACTAAAGCATTACACTTTATAAAGCTTGTGTTTGCTTTATATACATACGTTACATACATCTTGGACTGTTTGCTCATTTGATAATGCTTGTTCATGTCTGTTAAATTTTTGCAAATCTCTTGATAGCAACATTGAGCAGTTCAGCTGTTATTTCAAGGAGCTGCCGGCTGTAGCTCTACGCAGTGGTAAGACCGCAGGAAGAAGGATGTACCACACCCGCAGCCAAGGGGACAGCAGTGTGTAAGGTCCTCTTCTGAAGGAGGGAGGGTTTTATTGGTGGAGTGTATTGATCTGAAATTAATTTCAGCAAGTATCAGTGTGCCTTGTTGACAAGGCTTTTGCTCTACATTTTTTCAAACTAAGAGGGGTATTAGGTATGATTTAACCAGGTTTCTGTACGTTCACCAGATCTTTAGTGGAGGAGTTCAGGAAAACTCTTTGCTCCCTGTGGCAAGGAAGCCACACTGCCTTCAGCCCAGACTCTTTATTTTATGCCATATGGAAAATCATGCCATGTTTCAGGTATGCCACCACTGCACAGAGTCAAAATTTGATCAAATGTGCAAAATTTGAAGAATAGATGTGATTTTTGTGCAGTAGTTTCATCCAAAGCTGCGTTTGTGTGGACAGGGGCTATCAGCAGCAGGATGCCCATGAGTTTATGCGTTATCTACTGGACCACCTCCATAGAGAGCTGCAGCAAAGTTCCAATGGGGTGTCGCTCCCTGTCTCAACTCAGGATGCAGTCAGACTGTCCACAGCAAAGGGAAAATGCTACATGCAAGTTAATCTAATTATAACATTATTTCTGTCTTTTTCATTGTGTTTCTGCTTTTTTCCAGCTGTGTTTCTGTTGAGGTGAGGTAGACACATTTAGCACTGTAGTTGTCAAGCTGTCACCCAGAAGTCATTAGTACATAATCTGAGGCTGCTAATGAGATTTTGAGGATTTGATCGTCACTGAATGTGACTACTGAATGTGCACCATTTGATTGTTACAGAAATGGGACTGCAAGTGTTGTCACATCCATTTTTGGAGGAATCCTTCAGAATGAAGTCAACTGCCTGATATGTGGGACAGAATCTCAGAAGTTGGATCCATTTCTTGGTAAGGCAGCTTTTATTTTTCTCATTTTCAGTAATTTCATTCATTAGTGTCACCATTATTAAGTATCTCAAAGAGAACGTAACATAAGTGTAAAGTTGACAATAAGTCTGTGGATTCGTGCACCATAAGAAAAGTGACAGAAGATATGTAAACCCTGTCATCTTGGTGTGGTGTGTATAAATAAAGTATGATACAGCCTGATAACAGTACATTTATTTCTTTACTTTTCACTCTCAGATCTGTCCCTGGACATTCCCAGCCAGTTTAGACAAAAGAGAAGTAAGGACCAGGAGCCAGGGCCGACATGCACCTTAAGCGGTAAATTTGGCAATATTGTTTTTTTAAATTTGTGAAACACTGAGATTATTACAGCATAATAGCTTTTTATATTTACTTTTTTTCAAGATTGTTTACGTAGCTTCACTGACCTGGAAGAGCTTGATGAAACTGAGCTGTACTATTGCCATACATGTAAAAAGCGACAGCAGTCTACGAAGAAGTTCTGGATTCAAAAGCTGCCAAAGGTAGAAGGCTGTTATCCTCAATTAACTGATAACAGTTCACTAATTTACTGCTTATTCAGTGATAGTAATGCCAGATAATGTTTTTTGGTGTAACAGGAGGTTTCATTTCTAATTATAGGTTTTGTGCCTGCACCTAAAAAGGTTTCACTGGACAGCCTTTTTGAGAAACAAGGTGGATACCTATGTGGAATTTCCACTGAAAGGCCTGGACATGAGGGGTTACCTACTCAAGGTGAGCTCAAAACAGAAGAGATGCAGATCATGGAAGATTACAGTAGTTTTTAAACTGCCCTGTCACACCCATAACAGATTGCTAGACATTTTGTGACAACTTTTACACATGCGTTTTTCTCAAAACTATAAGATAAGTAGTAATAATAGTCATAATAATTGTGGATGTTTTTTGGGTTTTACCTTAGGTGCACTTGAGGCATTGTCAAAATAGAAGAGCCAAATGTGCTTGCTTTATATAATGAATGGGTGTGATGTGGTAACTTAAAAAGGAGCCTTTAATTATATTGTAGAAAAAGCAAAATAACAGACAGCTGAGTTTGAATCTGACGGTGAGCTGTAATACAGTCTTGTAAGTTTGACAAACACACCAGCCATAGACAGCATGAAGAAAGAAAGAATAGGTATTATTGAAATTTAGTTTATGTACAAAAATCTTTGTCAAACTGATTGTTTAGTCAAAACCAAATTATCCCATTTTATAGTGAGCCAATGATGGATGTATATCAACGACAAAAAAAGTTACACAGAGAGGTCATTTTTGGCTTCTACCTGATGCACTACAAGAGATGATGGGGCTGTTCTTGCTTTTAAATACGAGAGAAGGGGAAGGGGTTTAGATCAGTTGGAACAGTTGTGTAAATCCTTGCATTTTGTGTTTGTAGCCAGAGACATCATTACCTGGAAGTTGCCTGTATGACCTTGTGGCTGTCGTCGTGCATCATGGTTCAGGGTGAGTATACTGTATTGTATTTGATGTTTCGTGTCATTCAGGCCTGATTGTACGTATATTGTACACCATTGTTTGTACCATTGATTGTACGCCAAGAAAATGCCAAGATTTTGAAATGTGCTAACTCACGAAGATCCTTAGTATAACAGGGCAAGTTGTTTTTAATATGTGGTGTTACAGGGGATTAAGTTCCATCTGTCTATTTAGAATTTGCTGCAGCATCTTCAGCAACAACATTGTCTCAGTCACTCCATCGCTGTAAAAACAGTTCAGGACTAGTTTTGTTAAAAAGCCTTGTGAACAACCGCAGTTTAAAAAACTCAAGAGGCCACTAAATGCTGCAAGGCATTAGGTCTCTAGGCTCTGAGGCCTGAAGAAGGGAAACCTATGGTCAAAATGCTACTGTTCTGCCTCTGGCCTCTGGGTGGCGATGTCGCATTGGTTATATTCAGCAAAGCGGTGCATGTCCCTCTTACTTTCACAACAGCAGAAAATGAAGTCTTGACTGAAGCCAGAGAGAGCAGGAGCTGATGGATGTGTCTGTGTTCACAGGGTTGGATCAGGGCATTATACAGCATATGGCAGCCATGAAGGTCGCTGGTACCACTTCAACGACAGCACCGTAACTCTGACCAATGAGGACACAGTGAGGAAGGCCAAGGCCTATATCCTCTTCTACGTGGAGAGGCCCGGCCAGGCGGCCTCAGACACGGCTGCCCCTCACAGCACAGCCACAGACAAACCTGCAGTGGACAAGACAGAGCTGGACAGTGTCTCCACAGAAGCAGTTGCTCAGGACAAAGTTGCAGAAAATGCAGTAGCAGATTGCGATTTGATAGATGCAGCTGTGTCACACATGGTTTCCTTGGACGAGAGATCCCCAGATACTGCCATCGTGGCAAATGTGGGCACAGACTTTGCAGCACTGGACGAAGCTGACACGGCCTCTGTGGAGACTACAACAGATAGCGATACCTCTGCAACAGAGGAGTCTGGCCAAGCCATACAAACTGTTCAACAATGATTCTGTCAGAGTTTACTGACTTAGACTAGCTCCTTTCTCACCTCAGCCACATCCCTCACAGTGCTCGATTATAACATTAATTTGTACGTTTAATATATGTGCAACCTTTTTTTTCCTTTTATGACCTGCTTGACAGCGTCTTGAATAATTTTCTTGCCTGACTTTTGTTTAGTATGACTTTTTGCATTTATTTCCTTGATGTTGTATTCCTCAAGTGAGGTAGACCTCTCTGTATCTAATAGATTACAAAGGTGATTGTTTTGTAATGAAGTAAATCTTTAGCCTTGGAAAACCTCAAATGGTCCATTGTTTATTAAAGACTGATGAGATTGTTTGATTGGTTGCCACACTGTTGTTGTAGCTGGAGTCTCTGTTTTTTGTTAAAGGTTACAACTTAAAATCTTCTACCTCTTACGAATCTTGTGGGTTTTTTCATTTGAATTAGAGGAGATTTTAAAAATTTAGAATTCAATGAAGTTACTGACAGACAAGTGCTCACTAACGCTCTCGGAAGTAGTTTCAACCTTTAATCTTTAAACAACCAAGGCCCCAATGAAATCCACAACATGTACAGCTTGCAAAGCAAACATGAAAAGATAGAAAAGTGAATCTTTTTTTAAAATTCTTTTTTCCTTTTCCAGTGAGTCAGGTGATCTGTAACACAAACAGACAACGTGTAGCAGTGACACACTGACAGATAAACCTTATCTTCATCTTCCAGTGATATCTGTTTGGCAGAACCAACCTTTGTTTAATAAATCAGAACAAGCAGAGTTTAGATCCATTTAGATTTAGGAATGGTGTTTACAGATGTAAGGTAGAGGTGTTATACGGACATAAAATGAAACTTCCAGAGAGGGCAGACAGTTAAATTGATTAAACTGATGACGGTCATAAAATGATTGTTTTTAGATGGCCACATACACACTGAGAGGATATATTTCTTCAAATTTCTAGACTCTAACAGCATGTAATCTGTGCAAGTACAACACAGGAGCAAACATTTTTTTAGCATGACATTTTTTTCTCTTCCTTTTTGTGAACATCTCCACCCACACACACACACACACACACACACACACACACACATTCATGAGAGCTCGCCTCAGGACACGTGCCAGCCAGTCAGCCTTCTTTATGAGGCAGGAACAAGCTCTTCTCTATGATGAAGAACAACAGGTCTTCCTCATCGTTCTCCCAGGTGGCTGTGGGCTTGCTACACTGTCCCCATTAATGACACAAGCCACATCTCCCCCCATCTGCCCTTTTTCTCTTTGCGTCTCAATTAGAGCAGTTAATAGTGAGATCACATTGTGTTCAGATCAGAGGCCTGGTGGAGGACATCATGACACCATGAGTCACAGTACAGGATGTAATCAGCCTCCCAACAGCAGCATTTCCCAGTGTCCTGCATTGTAATGTAACTGAACATTATCACGACTGTAGCAGAGGCTGATGATATACATATAATTATATTTGTCCTTTTGCCCTCTCAGTGTGTCCTCACACTGAGAGTTCACCATGTTCCTTTAGATAAAATCACACTTGCTTTTAACTTGCATATTCAAGATAACTACAAAGAATATAATTTTATATCTGTCTATCTGTCTATCTGTCTATCTATCTATCTATCTATCTATCTATCTATCTATCTATCTATCTATCTATCTATCTATCTATCTATCTACATATAAATAGATAGATATATGCATATATAGATAGATAGATACATATCGATAGATATGTATATATGTATATATACATATAGATAGATAGATATGTGTATATATAGATAGATAGATACATTTTGATAGATAGATAGATAGATAGATAGATAGATAGATAGATAGATAGATATGTATATATGTGTATATAGATAGATAGATAGATAGATAGATAGATAGATAGATAGATAGATAGATAGATAGATAGATAGATAGATAGATCTATCTGTTTTCACGTGGTCTAATTTTCAACAAGGTGAAAGGAATAGATAATGAAACATGATTTTAAATCATTTTGAATATGATAAAAGCAAGTTCTGTTGTTGTAAAATGGGTCATTCAAATTTTGTCGCAATACATTCACTTAAGTCAAAGTAGGTGTTGACTCCTGTAAGTACTGCTTTTGTAAAACCTAACTATTTTTGATACTGAACAGAGATGTTCATGCAGCTTAATTCTATCTTTGTGATGGTACCACGATAGACTTTTTATTATGGAACCATCACAAAGAACTGAGCTGCACAAACAAAGTGGACAAAAGAGAACCTTTACTTTTTGTTTTGAATCCCACATCCTGTATATGTATCATAGAATTCAAGACTTTTCTTTAATAGAATTGTCTGACATGATTTCTTTTCACAAAAAAAAGAGTGTTCTCTATAAAGTTCTTAGAATCACTATGATGTATCAACAACAATATAAAATAGGTACACTTATTGGCCTATGGTTGCAACAACAGCTGCAATAGTTTAACTGGACTAGTATTCAGTGCAGTTTCAGGGCTATCGCGTTGCATTGGACTGTGGAGGTGTGTGTATGCGTTTGAGCATTAGTCCAGGATAGTGTAAACATCTGTCTCAGTCCGGTGCTGGCTGTCTGTTGCGAGCCATGACAGATGGAAAGGGAGCTTACGGCCCCAACACTTCCATCTTTGACCGTACCGACAGTTGTCTTCCCAAAATAGCCGACACTCCATAGCCTTATATGTGCAGGCCTCCAGCATGTGCCTGAGAAGGCGTCATGTATCTAGGACACACAATACAGGCTGCAGGCTCATTGTTGCCTATCAGCAGGCCTATCGCTGCCTCAGGGATAAGACCCCTCTCTTTGTCTTGGGACCGCTCGCCATGCACCTCACCCAGCTCAACCGTGAGTGCCTCCTCCACCTTTTCTCCTTTCTGGACAAGGATAGCCGGAGGAGTTTGTCCCTTACCTGTCACCAGCTGCACCAGATCTTCCTGGACCCCTGCCTCTGGAACCTGCTCCACTTCAGCTCCCTGTGTCAGCTGAGGAGGAACAACTTTGTGCTGGGACCCTCGCTGCGTTATTTGACTATTTGCTGGTATTCCAGCAGGGTGCTGCAAGTGTGCAACATCGAGGACTGGCTGAAGAGCTCCTTTCAGAAGGACATCTGCAGTAAACACGAAAGCCTGGTCAGCACTTTCTTGGCCCAGGTCTGCCACATGTGAGTGTGTGTGTGTGTGTGGGGGGGGGGGGGGCGCTCCCCTGCTTTGCAGTGACGTAGATATAGATGACTGGTCCTTTGTCTACAAAATGTGACTCTCAAACATCAATTAATTTATTTTCCTTGATAGATTTGACTAACATTTGGAAAAAATCATCATAAAATTTAATAAAGTAAGAAAAACTGTTAAATGCTTTATTGTCATATTCTCACCCGACAACTCAGATTGACCTTTTTACCTGTTGTTGTTGTTTTGACCAGTTTGTTGCCAACAGTACAAAGTGACCGTGTAAAATTTGACCACAGAGCTGAAACAACAATAACTGAATATGAGTATTTAAATGTGGGTTTTTTTTAAACATGTCATTGTTTTGTGTGACACTGGAACATCGAGAGAAAAAAATGGTCTTGACAGATAATACTTACTTTCTTGGCAAAAGTTCCATGATTATAGAATCCCGGGGTCTTTCAGGGACATTCACCCACCACAGGGAACAAAACTGTTTTTCGTACAGAGGCACATGGTTTACTGAAACTGGCATATATAGCTGTAATCAGCAGGGAACAACATCATTAGAACCAGATGGTGTATCCGGAGCTGGCTGCGGCACCAGAAAAATGACACATCTGTGAGACATAAAGCAGATTCTATTATCGGATATGTGGTCGGATATCAAATTATGTTTACTGAATGATGGGACTGTGACATGTGTGATGGGTCACTGAAACGTAGCTTTGCTTTGGGGCTCGTGTGTGTGTGTGTGTGTAGCCAGTGATAATCACTGATGTGAGGGAGTGTGGCCACCATAAGACAAGAGATCAGAAGCAGAGGCTGACTCATGGGTTCAGTGTCTGTCCCTAGGAGGATTTCCTGTATTGTGAAAATTGAGACGCAGGACGTGAGTGCTGTGTGACCAGTCAGTCAAAAGAAAAAAAAAATGGAACCACCTACTTTGTCTGGGACGTGTAGCCCAGACGGAGCTAAAGGCACACTCGCTGCTGCATACTGATAAACTGATAAACCTCCCAAATGGCCTGAGCAAGAGAAAAAGCGAGTGCACGTGACAAAGTGGGAGGAGACACTGAGAAGCTGTGGGGGTGATAAAGAGTGATTTGGCTGCAGACCCTCCCAGTCAGCTGCAGACTGGAGATTTACACAAGCAGGTGGAGCCTACAATTGGCTCTTTGTTGCTGTTGGAGGAATGAACATGTGCGTCTGTCTCTGCCTGCCTCTTCCTGGATCACACGCCACGCAAACTCTGACGCCAAGCCAAGCCGCCCCTTTTTTTTTCCTTTTTTTTTAATCTTCATGGAAAAAACTATAAAACATAGCATGTCAGTGGGCCCCTTTATGGTGCAATACTCACTGTAATGCTCCTCTCACACCAGACGACTACAGCAAATCACTGATCAGAGAAGTGTATTTGATTTTGAAATCTGGAGGTCACGTTATTAGAATTATGCAACGTGAAATAACATAGTAAGTGTGGCGTGTAGTGTGGGCGACACGCAGAGCCGTGACTCTCACAGTTAAATATTTCTGCGTCGTGTCATTCCAGGATGTGATGAGCACCATCTGAGTAATCTGATGCTTTCTCTTGCAAACTGAGTTATAACTTCTGCTCACAGCATTTCCTCAGGCTCAGGTTCTAAACGCTGCTTTGGCAAAATATGGTAAAATATTCTCAAATCCTATTTCTCAAATCCTATCCCAACCCTCCCGCTTAACAGATCCAAGGAGTGGAATGTTAAATATATGCCTCAGCTCCCTTTAGAGCTCACTGGATAATTTGATCAGAAAGAACAAGGGCCAGGAAACCAAAGAGATCATTAGAGAGATGATTACAGGTTAGTGATGCTGTGTTCCGCCTGTTTTCCGATCAGGCCCTACTGCCCTGTGTACAGATGTGTCTTGGGCACACAGCAAACAGACGCATGGACAGATAGATACGCTTTTGTGGTGGGGAAAAACACTGACAGCAACACACACGCACGTGCACAAATGTGCACAAATTGAGGGGCGGTGCCATGAGAGAGTGGATTATGTAACAAAGGTCGATTAGGTTTTTATTAGTATCATGTTCACTTCCTCTCAGAGCCTCTGAGGCGCACTCGCTGTTTTTACGGGAAAAAAAGCAACAGAATCTCTTCTATCACTGAACCACCTCCATTTTTTTTGTTTTGCTAATGTCAATACTTCTATACCCACGTTGGCCTCATGCCACTATGAGCCGGGGCACGTGGATGGACAGTGCGATCCCATGTTCAGAGGTTACTGGGTTACAGCAGCCTCAGCACTTGCAGGCAACAGGAATATGTTTGGCGCACATGTGTTAAAGTGATAAGATTATGTAAGTCTTTATGTAATCGAGCATCAGGGAACGTGAATGACATCCTATTGGCATCAGTGTCTGTCTGCCAGCTCTGTGCTGCCAGCCAGCCAGCAGGTTGCAGCGCACTTCCCGATAATGGGTGGAAACATGCAGTGAGCCCATCCTATTTATTTTTAGAAGCAACTCTAGTGAGATTAAGCAGGAGAGAGGGTGTTTGTAACCACACTGTAATCCATCAAACATCCTGTAATTGTTCTGTGCAGCAGCAACATACTGCATTTATTCACTGAAGCTCGTTAGGCAATGAAGGAATGATAAGTTGGACGACATATTTAAATGCACGAACATTAAACGGATCATTTTGCTGCCTCTCTGTGTTGCTGTTTATGCATCGTCTCCACTAATGGCTCAGATCAGACCATTCACTCTTATGTGTGTGTCCCCTCCGTTATATAATTTAGTCAACAGCCATGAAAAATGCTCATCTGAAAATAAACGCATCTACCAAGCATTGCTTATTTGATCTCCATGTGTCCTAAGGTGGTCGTGCTACAACCTGTCAGTGGTTAATGATGTCACTCCTGCTGTTTGTGCCACAGGTGTCCCAACCTGCTGGAGCTAACCCTGTCCGGCTGTGGACACATCACTGACCAGGATGTGATCTCCGTGCTGCAGAGCTGCAGGAAGCTGCGCTGCCTCCACATGGAGAACTGCGTCCGCATCACCGACTGCAGCCTGCAGGCCGTGGTGGCACATGGAGACAGTCTGGAGGAGGTGCGGATGGATTTTTGCAGGAACATCACTAAGTCGGGGCTGCAGGCTGTCAGGGAGAAGAGGCCGTGCATCCTGCTGAGTGCAGAGAGAAGCGCTGACCTTATCCCTGACAGCAAGCCCGAGCAGAAGGTGGCGCTAAGGAGGACGCTGCAAAAAGTCCTGCAGTTTTCCTGAGCAAACCTTTCAAATGGACCACGAGGAAAAGCATTTCTCTGACATAATTTATGCCTGTTGTTCTTTTATTTGTAGATTTTGCGCTTTGAAGAAAGTGTTTTTGTATGACATGCTATTTGTTAAATTCAAATATTCCTTTTGTCCCCTTTGTTGCTCTAATATTCCACACACAGTGATGTCTTATATACACACGAGGCCTTATCAGTACCTGTTAATCAGTCAGTGTCTTATTTCTGATTACGTTACAAGACTGTCACCAGTCTTAGATTAGCTCTAAATACAGTATGAAGCCATGGCCGACAGCCACTGGGATGGAAGCAGCTAGGCTGACTCGATGCAAAGGTAAAAATAAATGAAACCTAGAAGCATTTCTATTTAACTAAATTCTATAAATGATACATCCTGTTTGTTCCATCCATACAAAACAAAACAACAAAAACCACTTCTCCGTTTTATAGAGCGGGCCGTGATGGACTATTTATTGGCCAGTAGCAGTTGCCAGGCAACCACGAGGAAGAAGTCTTCACGTAAAATGACATATCAGCTTCGTTTCCTCATAGTTTTTTTGGATTCGTGGAAACAAACGAACATAACATATTCATTTCTGGCCATTCGAATTTGTGACGTGAGAAGTAGCAGTTTACAGATGTGAGAGTGGTGTCTGTCGTGGCTATTGTGCATTTTGATAGCTCTGTTAAAATATGACCTCCCCCAGGGCAGTTATTGCACACCTCCATGGTACAAAAGAACAAAAGTCATGTGGTGGGCTGTGCTCTCTCCATCATGAAGACATGTCAGTGCAGGGAGGAGGGGTTCTCCTGGGGCAAAGTGGCCCTGTGCCTGAGCTGTGATTGGAGTCACATTATATAGGACTGTGAGACATGTGAAAGTAGGTTGATTAGAGGAGTGTCTCTCTCTGCAAATGCCATGTGACTATTTTATTGCAGCCTGCTGCTGCTCCACATCCAGTCATGTCTAAAAAAATGACCACATGTTCTCACAGAAGGTCAGCGTGTGCTTTTCAGGTGTTGTAATGACAACTCTCTGCGTTTTTTTTTGTTTCTTTTTGCTATTCATGAAATGGCAACGTACCCTGTGTATCTCGACTTGTTTGTTTTTTCCTTGGTGTGTGTTTATTTTTATTTATTTTTTAAAACTTTTTTTATGAGTTGCAAATTTTATTTCTCACATTTTGTGACCAACAATAAAGTTTTTTTCCGATTGTGTCTGAATTTCCATATTGATAAACACACAAACATGACAGTTTTCAGAATAATAGAATTTACTCACATTTTATATTAGCATTCAATATCTTGTAACAATATATTATTTTTAAATGTGTATTTTGGTACAAGAAGCACAACCTCCACTCTAATGATTTGTACATACGGACACAAGGCGCGTTTGTCTCAGAGGAGTAGCTATAATGTTGAAAACTGGGAAAAAGTTGCACAATCAAAAAACATTTTAAAAATCTAAAACACGTCTAAAAAGTCTCTTTGATTAGATCTGCGCTGGTCCGTCGAAAGGGAAAATTGTGCGCTTGTATTGGTCTGATAATGCTGCACAAAGGCTTGTTCATGCCAGAACCGGTCTAGTATAAATCCTCCAAGATCCAGTGTGGACCCCCACATGTGTCTGTACCCATTGTGTAGGGTGAGGGGTCCTAAAACATGTTTAAGCAACCCTGCCTGAGGTGGAACAGACAGCGTTTGATGGTTGAAACTACCCGTCTTCAAACATCCCACACTTTGCAATTACATCCCTCCTTTATGAGAATAATCTGCCAGATGGTTCATGTTAAAAGTGCTTAAGTTGTATTATGGCAGAAGTTGAAGGTTGATGCTTTCCTGTATTACTTCAGAAATTATATAAGAAAAGAAGAATGGCCCAAGGAGAGTTTCAGCTAAAACATTTAAAGACATCTCATTGCCATTTTTTTTTTGTTCTTTTTGTTCTCGGTTACATAACTGAGCAAACCAAACTGTTTGAATTTAGCATCTGTTTCTTATGCTGATGTGCTTACAGAGGGACTTCAAATAATCCACCCAACTGGTTTGGGTCAGGACGAGATACAGCATGAGTGCAAGTCCTTATGCTCACAATGTCAGCAAATGTAGCAACATTTATTTTAAGAAACAAAATTATATAATGTGTGTGTGTGTGTGTGTGTGTGTGTGTGTGTGTGTGTGTGTGTGTGTGTGTGTGTGTGTGCGTGCGCCCCATTCATTAATTAATACTCTCACTCCAGTTAAACAGCTGACTCTCTTTAATTAGCTACTTTGCTCTCAACAAGTGGCATCACATGCAGAGATGAGAGACTGAAATGTGAATGGTGAATGAGTGACTTCACAATCAACGCTGTGCTTCCTGGTGTCCTCAGCAAGAAACACTTTAAGTTAAATGTTGGATGATCAAAGTGCAAACAGACAGAGACACTGAGCTCTGTATTTTTTTTTTTTTTTTTTGCAGGATTCTGCTTAACCAGATTTCTGGTAGGTGAAAGTAGCAAATTAAAAGCAGCAGAGACAAATAACCACAATTACAGAGAGGTTTTGTGTTTTTGTATGACGCCTTCTAGCTCACAGCCAGCAATGATGATGTTTGTTTAAATTTTCTTGGCTTTCATCAAATGACTTGTGAGAATGATTCTTAAGACCAAACAGGAATGTTAGGCTGGTGGAAATGACCCAGTGCAGTTATTGTGGTTTTCAACAGCATCACGACAACTGTGTCTAATTAAGGCTGTTTCTGGGCATAATAAAAGATCAGCGCTCTGTGTTCCTGCAAACATTTTATTTTATTTTATTTTATTTTATTTTATTTTATTTTAACAAGTTAAAATGAAAGGTACCGCAGCAGGATCATCATTTTGTTTGTCGTTAGCCACAATACAGAACGAGCTCCATTAGTTGCCAGATATCAAAGTTTGCTCTCCAGCAGTTAATGTACTGAAGCTTTGAGCTGTTTGCTCTGAGCCCAGATAAGGACTGACCATGGAGGTCTTTTAAGTTCACGTTGTTCCGCCTCCACACTCCGCACAGTTTATCATGTTCAGACTTGTGCTCTCCAGACCAGCGCTGCCTCACTGGAAGAAATTCATCAGATTGTATGCAGATCCCTTTGAAGCTACCACATTTTCCCAGATGTACTTGTGCTCCCCATGACATTTCCCCTCACCTAACATGCAGTACACCATCATTTACACTCATGATTAGCAGGAACTTTAAGCCTCTCAGGGACTTTAAACACTACCTATTTAGCCCATTAGAATCGTCAAACACTGACAAATCCTCTTGTCAACAACAGGAAATTCCCAGTAGAGCCGTCATACCTTTGTTACACAAACCATCCCGTCAATCAGGTTTTATTTACCTCATCTGGTAACTTTATCTGCAGACCTTATAGTGCTGGCAAAGGACACGTGCATTCATTGATCCATATCAGTCAGGTCTTACTATACATATCAATCCACATAGCACATCTGCGAAGCATTTTAAATGGCTGGATAAAAATGTGAATACATTCTCTACTAAAAATGAGTTCCTGTTATTGTAAGTGGTTAAAAAAACACTCCAATATTCATGCCCCACAAGCAGTGGAAAAATGAGTTTGGGGAGGAAAGAACATATAATCTGCATCGTCCCACTGACAGAGGTGATTTCCCATATAATATATAGGTGTCTTAAGGATTCATGCTACCAAAGGCTTTGGGGGGCTTTAGCAGCAAAGGCTTTTCCCCTGTGTGAAATAGGAGCTGATGAGGACAGGATGCTGGCAGTAATAGAGGTTGAAGGAGTGAAGCTCGGCAGATAAAGGACAAGGGGGTAGATATCCAAGCTCTGAAACTCAAAATCAGCACTTTGGTGACAGCCTTATATGGTCAGCCGCAGGAGGCTTTTTCAGTATCGTCCACTGATTACTCACACATGGAGGGGAGGAGGGAGCGATGAGGCTCCGGCAAAGGGAAATGAGGAGTCTCTGTTTGCAGACTTTGTTTGTTTGTGTGTCTGTGAATGGATGCCTGAACCTACACGGGACATCTGAGTTGTGCTATCAGTTGCAGAGGCACCAATCAGTGAACGTGCTACTTTTTACAAGCTATAGCTTTACGTCAGAAGGGTCTGTGGGCCAGGCTGTAACCTAACTCTGCAATGGCGATGAATAATGCAGTCTAGACGGAGGGAGCACTTGTTATCTCCTCTTTTATGAGGCAGGGCGTAAAAGAGGTTGTAAATTCTAAAGTTTCCGCCTATATTATTACTGGCAAATATTTATGTACACACAAACATGATCCCTCATTGCTGTTTTGTAACCGTACTTAGGTTATTCTCAAAGTCCCGTATCAGCACGTCCCAAATATTATTGTACGTCAAAATTACAATTCATTGGAAGTTCAATTTACAAGTTCAATCAAGTTTTTCTGTTTTCGTTCTTTGAACACATCACCGCAGCGCACGTGCGTTTGGATCGCTGTCTGCCGATGGGAGATATTTCGATGTGACCACATGAGCGTGGAATGCAGATAAATCTTATCAAGGTTACAGAGGCATGAAGTGACGAGTGTAAACACCTGTGAATTAGAGATGTCTGTCCCTGTTAGAGCTTGATCAGAAACACTACCCCCCCACTTCAGTGCTCGTGTTATCTCGCACCTGGCTGAGTAGGTGTGCGTCTCCCCTCAGGGCCCAGTCGGCAGACACAGAGAGAGAGATCATTTTAATAATGTAGCAGTGATGCCCCTCCCTTCTACTTGGCTATTTAATTCCATTTCACTGAGGCTTTCTGAGGCCTCAGTCTTTGTAGTTAAGGCCACAGTTATGAATTATTTATAGTTGTAGTCTGTAGCGATGGAGAACATATGTAATACTAAATGTTTTAATTATTCAAGAGGAGTGGATGCACTGCGTATTTACATTTAAAAAAAGATACACAATATTCAATATTCTCAGTATTCAACTGGTGACCATCGTCTCTACACACCCATAACAGTGTTGTCCAATGTGTCGCACACTGAGGGGTGATACAAACCAGCATCCTTTGTCCAAGACTCTTGGGAGGACAGCTCAAGGACACGAGGATTCCAGGTAGACAGTGAGACATTGTTTGTGTCTGTCACAACGTGATAATAACCGAGAAGCCAACAAAAAAAGGCACGATTTGGGAAATGCCACACAGATGGAGGTTTGACTCAGCCGTTGGCTCAGTCTCTCACCTCCCACTGTCACGCGCCTTGATACCACACCAAGATTTCATCCCAGTGGTAAATGCAGCGCTCCCTGAGAGAGCTCAGCGTTGATGCTACCTCAATGTGAGCTTTACGCTGTCTGAATGATTCAATGGTGACACTGATCCTGGTCAAATTGGTATAGTCGCTATCTAAATCATCACCCACAAAGCACCATGTAACATGCATGACTAAAAAGGAGAGTCTTGAGTAGAAGACCTAGAAGATAAATGGCTACAGGTCACGGCGAATCTGTCATGTGATTGTCATTTAATTCCAACAACCCACTTTTGCTGTCATTTCAAATGAAGACGCTCCAGACTCTGCCTACTCTCATAACAACATATATTTACGCACACATTTCTCATTCTCCCGCGATACTTTCCATACTATCAAATAATTCCAAATTTGATTTCCCTGTGGTTCTCCGCTCACTTGTTTTGGCCTGAGGCACACACGGAATAAGAGGCAAGAGCGTACAGAAGTGGGGCTACTGCTCCCCTGTGAGGCAGTGGATGGGTCTATTTGTGGAGCCATTTCTGTGTCTGTCTGCCACAGCATCCGAATCGGCTGCCGAGCTCTGGCCAGTGTGCATGCAACAGAGTAACTGGGGCACGAGAGGGAAAGATGGTGAAGACAGTGATGATGCACCTTGGCTGAGTCTCAGGCAGAGACAGGATCAAACGTAGCAGCAGAATGTGCAGTGGCTGGCTGAGGTGATATTGTGCAGCATGTGTCACATGCTTCTCCCACATGCTGCCTGCTAATTAGACAGGCATGATGATGGCCCTCTGTCTGTCAATCACCGCCTGCCCAACTGGTCACAGTCTGCAGGGGGTGTAGGAGGACAGTCAGCCGCCTCCAATGTTAGCAGAGCTTGTGCGTCACAGCATGGGCACATGTGTACGCCTCCTGATAATGGCAGGCTTTCAACCTGAGTCCATAATGCATTCACTTTTTTGTTGTCAGCAGCCAAATTGCCGGGGGGACATTAATGGAACGGATCAGAAACACGGTCAGGAACAAAAAATGGGTTTCTAACCTTGGCGAACAAGAAGAAAGCAGCATCAAGCTGATCTGCCGCTTCCACCACCACTAAGGTCAATTATCTCCGCTTGCATTTTCTTTCATACAAAGTAGACCAAAGAAGCAATCCAACTGCATGCACGGTGGGTGACTCCATTAGAGCATGGTGTTTACATAGAAGAAGCCTGGAAACTTTCTTTCTAATGTTCTTTTTTTTGTACAGAGATCTGAGCAGAGCCCCAATGAAAACATTAATCCATCATCTGATTCTGATGAATGTGAAGACCTCTGAACCAGGATGTCATCTGGTCATGAGAAATCGCTACTGGTAGAATAAGCCTCACTCCATCAGGTCACATGATCAGACGAGTGTTCACTCTGTTTATCATCTTCAGGGCTGGAAGAAGATCTGTTACTTTAGTAAAGGTAGTATTAAACCCTTGAAGAGTAGATTTAAGAGTAGAAATGAAAATTTTAAACTTTAAGCATTAAATTAATATACAAGCCCTTCAATATGCAGTTAAATACAATACTTGAGTATTTGTATTTAGTTACTTTTCACTACTGGCCATCTTCACTGTAGAACACTGCAACATGACATGCAGTATTTCACAGTGAACCCTCTGCCCTATGACCTCATTCACATGATTTCCTGTATTATATATATGGCTCAGGTGTGACATTTTAGCCGGCGCTCCGCGAAATGTTTTAGAAAATGAATTCTGTGACAGGTCAAGCGAGACCTCACATTTCACACTGTGTCTGGTTACATTCGGACTCAAAAGGCAGTGTCAAAGGTCAGGTTAGGTGCAATGGGAATAGCTTGAAGCTCTTTGTTGTTCCTGCTGAGGCAGTCTGAATAGGTGCTTTTTTAAAATTGTATTTCAGAAATTGTTCTCCAGTTACATGATGGACAAAGAAATCCCATTCTAAAAATACGAAAAAAATATTCCATGTTTTCTGCCCAAATGTTGTAAGAGGTTTTTCATTTTAGCATCACCCACTGAGAGAACCTGAGGCAAAAAGCTCAGTAATTAGGTGTAGTCATGATTGCAGCTGTTTATAATTGAAATCCACAAACTAGTACTTACATACTACATTTATTACCAGACTCTAATTTCTATTTTAGTTCAAATCTGAGGAAAATAAAATTTAATATATTCTCAGCAGGAACACAAATGAGCACATCTCTTCAAATGTCATAATGCTTGTCTTAATCCAAAACATTTTTGGAATCTATTGGTCAGTAGAATACTCGTAGGATAAATATGGCAGATGTATCATAAAATAATCCTTTGCTTTTGTTGTCATGCTGCATTTATATCCTATTTAATTGTAATTACCTGGAATTGTGTATCTCTGACAGCCTCCCAATTACAAATCATGGTCTGGTTGAATGTTGGGAATTTCTGATCCCAGTGACCTCAACCTTTTGATGAAAAGACGTGTCAGAGTGACTGCAAATGCAGCACTGCTGGCATCACAGTGAAATCCAATACGAACACAAACAATACTGATTCTGGCCAATTTGAAACAGCAATACACAGTTTGAATTGAATTGGTCTCACTTTGAACACATTGTAATTAGCTAACGTGGGCTGGGTTGTTAATCTGCTGTGACTGCAAATGCAACATTGGGATTAATCACATTGAAATAATGTTTCAACACTCCCAAATCAGAATGAGACTTATTTTTTCTCCCTATTTTACAATTTTGATAACGTTATGTGAATTTTGCTTTTTCTTTCGTTAGCAAATTTAAACTAAAACAACATATAGAGTTACTTAAATTAGTGTTTAAAGGGGACCTGAATTGTAACAAGTATGTGGACTGACATTCACGGCAAAAACAGGAAATATCAGTTGTTATAAGAGATTGCACAACACATGCCCTTAATAGGCATTGACCCAAAGTGAACACTAAATTTTATATTTGTTTTTGTATTTCTGCGACTTGGAAGTGAACAGGAGTCTGTCAGATGGTGGATGGACGTGTTTAATCTGATGAAAGCAACTCATGACCACGCATGTAGCAAATAAACATGTACTCTCTTTATCTATGAATCTATTGTTTCTAAGAATCAATTAATCTTACTACCACCTATATCAATTGTAACTGTAACTAAATACAATACAGATCTGGTTCTTTGCATCGATGCTTGCGTTGCAGTATTTTGGTATTTGCCAACACTGCTGTTACTTCAGGCAGCTTGGACCACAGTTTGTGTTTTCGTAAGGCAGGAACAGGAAAGTTCCACTGAGGCCAAGGACAAAGAGAGGTCACTGTGTGTGAAGAACCAACAAGTGCACAGTCACTTCACTTTTCAAGCATTTCCTTATCAGGTGCAAGAGAGAAGCCGTTAAGATACACGGTGTCGTTTGTCCTATTGGGCACAGCTGGGCACAGCTGGTGATTTCTGGCTGTGACTCCATTGAGCTGTTGAATCTCATTACTCCAGTCAGTTACTGTAAAACCTCCGCTGTGACATAAATCTGTAAATGAGATGCCTCTAAAATGGGATTATGTCACTTTGGGTTCAGTAATTAGTCTTTGTAAAGGGGGAAAGAAGCCTTTGAATCCAAATTTCCATTCAGAAATACACACTTCCATTCAGAAATACACACTGATCCACTAATTGGCTGCTCGTGAAAAAAAAAACAGAACAACAGGCTTAAAGCATGCATACATTTACAAGCACATACTCACACTAATGTACACAAACTCAGTGACCTGCTGAAAGCCCATCCCCCGCTTTCTGTTTCTCATTGCTCAGTCATACCAGCTCCTAGGCTCAGCCATCTGTGACACTCTGAACCTACTGACCTTGTGGAAAAGCAGACCCGTAAATTAGCCTGAAACGTTTGGCTGAAACCTGTTCTCCTGAGGATCAGCTGTCACACTCAACAAGCTTGGTTATGTTTTGAGGCCATTCCCCCTCTGTTCACACACCTTTACCACCACACACAGGTGTCTGACACGTGCAAAACCAAAATATACATTTGTTTCCATTACGTCATGCATCCACGTGACGTAATTATGTGGCATATTCTGGCTGCTTATAATAGACTTTGTTTTAAATAAGCATTTAAATGCTCACATGTTGTTTTTCTTTATTGTTTTTTAAAGCGTCCTGTTTTTTTTTTTACGACACTGTTATCCACAAAGGGCACATACACAATTGGAGGGCGGAAGAAACTGAAAAAAAAAATTGTCTAATTACGTTTTCACATTATTTTGACTTAAATACAACTGAGGGGGTGGACCTGGCTTGGGTGTGCGCTTATGAAATCATAAGCAGAAACAGACGTGCAACAAAAAAAAAACATATATGGAAAATTTAGAGTTTTATGGGAACAGAAAACATATCATTCAGAGGCCGGGAGGGGTAGAAGATTTAGAGCAGGATAAACGACTGTAATGCTCTGTGTCCTTGTCTGGCTTAGTTTGTGGCGAAAGATAATTAGCTGAGTGACCATTAAAGTGTTTAACCAGGATCTTGCTGAGCTGAGCCCTGACTGATAATGCCTGAATGCAGACCTCCTTGGAAAGTAAATGAGCCATAGGGGAGGTCAGAAGCAAAATAAGGTAACGGTGTTTCATCCTGACTCTGAGATTTGTGCCCAAAGTCCACAGAATCTGACCTCGTCCACCCCCCCCCTCCCCTGTTAACCACTTCTCTTTAAGCTGTTGGCAGATTCATTTGCGCTTGACCTAGTTAATGTCTCTGGAGAGATGGAGGAGTAAACACACGCAACTGCTCCTCTCCTGAAAACCTGGAATTTTCCACATTTACACACCCAGTTCACAGTGCAGGCTAGTGTCCACAGAAAGGAGGACGAAGCTCCTACAGGGGAAAAAAAAAACAACAACCTTTGCATCTTGATAACATTTGGACATTTTAGCAGACCTGACCACAATCAAGAAAATAAATGAAAAGTATGTACAGCTTCAAAATATTTTTTTTATGCAGCTAAGTCTCACAAGTTTGCCTCTGGTGGTCTCCTTGTGCAGTATTTATTGTGCAGTAGTTTGTATTAATTATTATTACATAGAATTATAAAAGTCCAATCAAACTGTGATAAAGAACACAACAGCACCTAAAAGCTGTTTGTAATCTGCCTTTAAGAACCAGTTAAAAGACTTTATCATCACATTAGCCGTGGTGCCAGGAGAAGCTCAACATTGCTGTATGAATCTCTCAGCACTTTTCTGAGGCCTGTGACTGAAGTCCTGAAGCAAAAAAAAAAACAACACTTACAATATTGGTATTCTCAGCAGTTCCTTCTCTTCCTCAGCCCCATCATGTTTTATTTTGAATATTATAAATATCTGTGAGACATGCATTTGTTTGTACTCAAATGTTACTTAAATACCTTGGTATACGTCTCCTGCAGGTCATCAAAATGCAGTGTGATGCAGCTGTTTGCACACGTGTGCACTGACGGGCAAGATGGCAAAAAGATGGGGGTGGGGGGGGGCAGCAAAGGAGCTTAGGTGACTGATCGCTGCAGGAATTAAGAAAAGAAGCATAAATATGTGATAGAGAGGAGTGAGGGGGCGGGCGCAGGATTACTCAACCGGAGAGTGTGAGGAAGTATGTGTGTGTGAGTGAGTGAGAGAGAGAGAGAGAGGGAGAATTGCTGTAGGCAGAGGAGTGTGAGAGAGAGTGTCACGTGTATTCAGCAGTGGGGTGATCTCTGGACGCAGCGGCAGGCCCTCAGGCCCTCAGGCCCCTCGAGTGCTTCTTCCAAATGTACTTTCTGTAGCAACCACACTTGTCACCTGTCCTCCCCCTCACCTTATCTAATCTCATCCCAAGGCGCTTCGCTCACTCTCCATCTCTCGCTTGAGCATCTCGTCGCAATAGTTTTCCAGTGAAGGAGAGCATGTGAGAAGGAGCATTGTGAAGAGATGTCCGCTGTGCATACATCATGTTAGTGCACAAGACTCTCAGACAGCAAGTGCAGCGTGTTGTCGGCATTTGAAGGCCATTATACATTCTGTGCACCTCGTTTTCGATAATGCATAAAAGCAGGTCCTGTACTATGGCTAAGTACATGGTGCAGTCTTCACTTCAAGTGCCATCTTGATGTGTCTGTTATAAAGGATGTGGAGAAGCAGACTCCTCCTCAGCCCTTCTTGAGCACTAGTAAATTTCAGTAATGCTAGATACATTTTTCCTCTTATTTTTTTTCTTTTAAAAGTTCTGACTCATACCATATCCATAAGAGCTGTTGTCCTAATGTGGACCTTAAATTGTTATGCAAGTGTAACAGCAGCATTAAAAAAAAAGCAGCATAAAAATCCATGAAGCCCTGAGTCAAAGCTTTTCTCTCCCTGTTGGCAGGGAAAGTAGAAACCTCACACCTGGGCCATGGCCAGTTACACGTGTTAGCCTGCACTAAAGATCTGCGATGGATGGAATTTTCTGAGCTAGGACTCTCCAGCAGCACTGTAAAGTCACTCTGAGTAGGCGACTACTGTGCACACGTAACAAATGTTATGAATGATATTAAAGATGAGTCAGAATTATACTGGCTTAACGGCTGGAAAACCAAAACAGCAGTGGAAAATGACTTGTCAAAAGCTTTTCCTGTATCGACTGTAACAACACGTGCTCTATTAATCAATGAGCTGATCGAATTAAACCTTTAAACCATAATTTCATTATAAAACATTTGATTGTTCCAGCATATAAAATGCACAAATTTGCTGTTTCAGAATTTAACAACTCTGAATCTCTTTAAGTTTTTAACACTTTTAAACTAAAACAGTTGGTAATTTGATTTCATGCTGATTCATCAAACCCTGTTTGTTCGATAAACCCTTGTTTGACCCTGATCAAGTGAATTAATCTGTAACATACAGCAGATGGAATGACAAAGATTTTCTTGAGAGGAAATAAGAACATTAGAAGACGAGACAAAGAGAGTCAGGTCAAATGTGGCTACTATTAACCGCATTAACCATGACGATCAGCTCCTCTGTGGCTGAGGCTGGATGGTTCCCTGCTAAGAAAATTATCAGCCCATATCACATCACTTCTAGATGCGATCTCGCACTGAAACGCCCACACAATGAGCCCATAAAAGTGCTAGCAGAGGGAGCGTGGGTAGTTCTACGTTGGACATAGATTTGGCGTGCGGCCTGTTGTCAGCCGTCTCATCAGCTCTCCACATGCAGACCCCAGTAAAGACTTGGTCAACTATATCCAGACGTGTCTGCATCAAACCAAATCCCCTTACCTAACACCATGTGATTACAATCCGCAGATGACAATGGCAGGGAGTAGAGAGTGAGAATAAAGCAGTCAGTCTGTGTCAGGTTTTCCTTTTTTTTTTTTGGACTGTTTATGTAATCCTAACATTCACAATAACATTATATTATGCTGATGCTATTGACTCAAAAACGTGTGTTTCTTCATCATCATCACTCTGGGCATATTTGCTGACAACAAAGGTACTGTGAGCCTCGGGAGCTATTGATCGCACCACTGCACAGACTGTGCAAAACGGCCAAAGTTACAGCCTAGTGAAGGAATTGTTCAATGTGCTGCGACGGCAATGCTTGCAGTGAGCTCACAGTCCTCCGCATCATGATCATGCGTAGCCCTGCTCATCTGTGTGTGGTGAGTGCAGGCTGGAGCACTTACATAACCCAGTTAAAATATACCCCAGTCACATGTAGCGTTCAGCCCTGCAGATAGACATCCCACTGTCGCTTGAGCTGCTCTGGCAGCTATTCAGACATTGCAGAGTATAAATACACACACACACACACACACACACACACACACACAATGGGGATAGGGAGAGAGAGATAAAAGATTTGTTAGTGTTTCACAGCCAGACGCTGTCAGCCTCCTGCATGTGAGCTGTCTCTTGGAGTGAGGTGCATGTGACTGACTGGAGCTGGACGCAGAAGAAGAAGACACAAAGGGGGAGGGAGAGGACACGGTGGGGTGCTGGTAGTCCGACCGTTTAGAGTCACAAAAATGCACCCACTGCCACTTCTACGACTACATAACCTCTGACATCAACTCTAAGTGCTATTGGCTGAGCCTTGCCACACACAACTGGCAACCCCCACCCACCCACAAACACACACACACACACACACGCTGCAGCAGCATGCCCACGCTACGTGCAGCAGTCACATTTCTGGTGTGTGGGTGGGGTTAACTACGCGGAACTAACATTTACTGTAACAGGATGACATATGTGGAGGAGTGAGCCACTATAGGCTGTGAAGTAGAAGATGTGTTTTTCCTCCTTTAAGATTAATGAGAGTCATTCTGGCTTTTCCCAAATAATGTAAGAATAACACTTTAAGGGACTCAAGCAACAAAAAAATCCAAATGAATGCGATGAGGTTTTAATGCCGGGTCCACAACCTTGAAGACTTTACAGGAAAAGTTATGTAACCTTTGTGATTACATAGCTATGAATCACTGCAAGGACTTAACGCAATACCATGCACCAGCATCAGCCGTGTCCAACCCCTGCATGTGTCTTACAGGTCTGAGCCGCACTGTCATGGCTCACATGTTTGAGTTCACATTTGCGTTCCCTGCAGCGGCTTGAGTTTCAGTCAACACAGTTACGAACATTCCGGTCGGTCCTCTAACGTCCGCCGAGCTCAAACCAAACACCCCAGCTATTACAGATGAAGAGTCATGATGTGAATAACGCTGCGGAAAGCGTGCTGAATGGCGCCCCAATTTAGAGGCACACAGCTTGGTGTGCAACCTGTACACACACACCCACACACACACGTCATTACAGATCCAGATTTGGGTACAGGACAAGCATATGGCCCAAAGCCAGGGAACACTAAGCTGAGTCATACACGCAGCTCATGCACAGTACGGGACAGCTGCTTGTGAGACAAGACACACACAAACATGTTCCCCTGCCAACAGCACCCAGGCCCTCTCACATATACACCCGCATCAGCATACACACGCAGGTAAGGACACGTTCTCTCCCTGCACAGCCTGCATGTCAGAAGATGGGTCATCTGAGGCTAAGGGCAAGTGCTCTGCACTCACCGCCCGCTCTGCAAATGAAGAACACGTTTTGGAATGTGCTCTGTCATACAGCAAATCATACACACATGTGTATGGTTGTGTATGCAACAACTCAGTCTGTAGGGGTGGTGTGCGGCATTGACGTGCTGCATTCTTCTGCAAGGGACGGTTAGAGCAGATGTTGAGACTATGCCCTGTAATAAAGCCGGCGTGAGTCTCTGATCTGGCTTTTCTTTTTTATGAATGAGAGCCGGAGCCATCCAGGCTCCGCGGGACACAAGATCAGCCATCATCTCTGACAAATTGAAAATCGCAGCGACTGTTTGTGCTGTGTGACTCATCTCGGCCCTCGGCGGGAGAACGCGCAGAGGGCCCAGATCCTTTGTGAGGGGTTTGCAAATTGCCGCTGTTGTTCTTGGTGACAAATTGCACGGCCCGCTGAATGGCGCAGGATTTTTGATAATACATAAACGAGTCTGGAGATCACACAGTACAATCTGAGGGTGTGCCGCTGAAAAAAGCATCTCAAACATTTAGGCAGCTGTGAATATAAGCTACTTGTAAACACTGCTTACTCGACATTATTTTATAGCGTCAGTGTTTCTTAATATGCTGCACAGCATGTGTCTAAAATATCTCTTTGATCCATAAAAAAAAGTGGATGTCTGTTTCCCGTGCTTTGAAGTGGCTATGATGCATTCCACACTGACACGGGAGCCTTGAAGACAAAAAAGGGAAATTAGAGTTTGGCTGGGAAGCTATAGGAAGCCTTTGGTCGTCACAACATCTGGGGCCACTGAGGGACCTGAGCCTGGCGAGCAGAACAACAGGCGACTTGTTTGTTGGATGTTTAAAAGATTAAAGCAGCTTACAGGACAATTAGAGTTCAACACCAGTGTTCAACACCAGCGGCCCACCATGGCGGCAGGCGTGCCACCTCCACCGGCCTTATGGGTCCTCTGGTGTCTGTGGTTCACATTGTTCACCACAAGATGTGATTAAAGCAGACGACCACAGTTTGGACGCCGGTTGTCCTGCTGCATGCTCCTGTCAGGATCACTTGACTATGAAATAGCCGAAGAATCTAATTACCATGGCACAGGCTTATTATAGAGAGCACAGAAGACACTCTAGGAAGTCCCTCTGAATTTTATGTCATGCACATTTGCACCCAGTCATTAAAACGGTCTGGGCAGCATGTTACAGTCCGCAAACAACCGTTTTCACATGTGACCTTTCATTTTGCAAAATGTACACTTCACATTCCAACATGAGTCCGTCTTCACTGTAAGTCAGGGGAGACGAGGAGCGGAGTCTGGGTATTTGAGTGGATGGCTCCAGAGCACACGTGACCTTGTTTGCTGCGAGAGGGTTTGTGAGTCACTGGCTCCAGGCTCAGGATCCACGTCTGACACGGGGCTCCTAAACCCACCCTCTCATGCAGTCAGACAGAGGTCCTGTGAGTCATGTCTTTACCGTCACTGTGTCCCAAAAGAAAAGAAAAATAAAGGCAGCTCGTAAACAGTCTGCATGTCAGCTGCATCCCCACATCACAGGTTGGATTACACATTAATGCTTAAAGGCATAATGTCAATTATTCACTAATCTGGTTATAATTTGATTACTTCTTCATGAGCCAAGCCCAATTTACCTTAACACTTTACTGTTACTTCAGTAGTACTATGTCCAAAATAACATTTCGTATCATTTTGAGGTACTTGTATTTCCGCTTTGTGCTTCTTCAGATTTTAGCTCTGTCACATTTCATAGTGGGTGACTGTTCTTTTCTCTTGACCACATTTTCCCCAAAGCTGTGTGTACTTTCTAACAAAAAAATATAAACATGATCTGTTTAAAATACAATATCGCCGGCCAGTTCTTGTTTGTTTTTTTTTACACTTGATATATATATTTTGTCGTTTGATGTGTATTTTTTGTGTAGTATCTTATGGTATTTAATTGGAAATGAGACGCGGAAGCTCTCACATCGCTGCTTACACGTTTTAGAAAGGGTCTTACAGCAGATGAGCGGCAGTCTTTGTTTATATATAGTCTGCTCAAGTGTCCTGAGACAAACTCTTACATGAGATAACGCAGTGCTTCCTGAAACTGCTGACTGTGTCTTTACCGGGCAGCTCAGATTACACACATGCTTCCAGTCCCTCATCGGCATCCAGATGATAGAAGGATGAAGAATGACCAAAACTAGCCCTGCGTTGACTGCCCGTCCGCCCAGCGGCTCAAATAAAACCGATCCGCGTGTCCACGTGCTTGTGTCATTTCCATGACATTTGCATATGTAAACCGGATCCACCAACCGCAACGCCGCCACGCGCAGGACGGAAGCGGATTGGTCGGTTTGGGGCGAATGGGGGCGCAGGAGGCCCGTGGTCCCGCCCACCCGGACACGTTGCGCTGGGAGAAGCAACACGGGCCCGATCAGTGGCTTTACAGCGTCCTCACTCACTCACACGCGCGCACACACACACGTACACACACTTTCCCACACCGCACGTCCAGCACATCAGCTGCTCTCTGCCCGACATCCTGCAGGATCCACCGCCGAACAAAGGAACCATACGACCAGCTTCTCCATCCCGGCAAGGTAGGAGCCCTCTCTGCTACACAACCATCCAGCCATCACGACGACCTGCGCTCACTCCACAATGATATAGAAAACATATGTCTGTGTGTGTGTGTCTGTGTGTGTGTGTGTGTATTTGTATGTTTGTGGAGGCAATTTAATTTTATTTAATCATCCAGAGGAATTTGGCTCCCACACACACACACACACATATACACACACGCGCGCGATGGCATTTTGTCTTGAATGATATGACATCAGAGTTTAGGCGTGACCGCGGTAATTACGCCAGCGTTCTCTGGTTTTATGTAACATTTACAGTGATCGCTGCCAAATTCACTCTTGACTGATGAGGAAGTCCATTGTGTCTGTTGCCCAACCGATCTGAAGCCTGCGTTTTAGGCGGATGATACAAGTTCCTTTGTTTTCTTTAACTCGGGACAGGAGATGAGGGATTTTTAATCCACGTTTTTGTGTCGTCTATCACCCACACGGGCACGGGCATCTCTGTTCAGCTGACCCCACCTTCACAGGTAGACGCAAACCCCGAGATCAAAGAAATGTGTGTTATGTAAAAGCATGTGGTATATTTTTTTATATTAGTATCATTGTCATCAGGGATTGTGGAGGACAGCAGGCCTCTGTGGTGTATTCAAAACTATGATGTGTTGCCTTTGCTGTGTTGAAACGAGCCATCGCTCTATGCCACATCTGTTAAGATGCATTAGTTGTATTTATATATGGTGTAGTTTTAATTTGAAAGACTAGTATTGTATTGGTATGTCATCTTATAGACAAGCCTAAATAGCCGAGATGTGACCGGGATGTGCTATTGGATAACAGACAAGCTGGACTAACATTGCAATGCAGGGGTTTGTAGTGAGATTAAGGAGCCTTCCTGTGTGTGTCTCTCTCTCTCTCTCTGTGTGTGTGTGTGTGTGTGTGTGTTACTTGATGCCTGTGTGGTGTTTGTATAATCTTTACATTTCCATTAGTTGTCCGACGTTAACACTGTATGAAGTGCACATTTGTTTGTTGAATTAGTAAAAGCCCCTGAATGTATTATAAGTCCAACACCAGGACATTAGGATGTTCGACATTATGATGTACACTGGGCATTTTGTCACATCTGTTCCTGCATGATGCATTAACCTCGTCCTCTGACTTTTGTTCTCATTAAAACCGATCAGCTGTGATCACCGTTACCCTGAAACGATATTATAGCCACATATCGGAAACATTTCCATCCTGTTTTTTGCCCCGTGTGCTTGCGTAACGATAGGGGATGTAAAAACGGTCCATCTCTGCTCCACCCTCCTCTGTAACAATAAGATCAGAAGGTGGCTGTCTTGAGACAAAGAGCTGGGGAGCAATTAACTCTCCTACCCTCAAATTTCATAGTGAACAAATGATTTACCAGGCGTCAGCCATCCAAACACTAAAAATAGGCTGAGCTGAATATGCTGTTCCCACTTTCATTATCTACTAATCACAGAGGAAACATGTCAGAGTGATGTAAAGATCCGGAGCATCCACCAGGAGTATTTTGTCGGAGGAGTGTTTATTCACGGGTCGATCTTCATGTTGTGAACAGACAGTGTCGGTCTCTCATTTTCTAACCCCGACCCTGCTTCACAAGTGTCACTTGGTGGTGTGAGGCGCTGGTCGTCATGGGGGCAGACCCCTGCCTCCTTTGAATAAACAGCCCAGTGTGTTGGTAGCAGCTGGGAGATAAGACGTAGAAACCGGCTCCTGTGTGACGTCACATTTTGCGAAGTGTTTGAAGGCCCGCACATGTTGTGTTGTTGTGGACACTGCAGTGTTTTGGTGTTTGCGTCCGATGGTGACTCGTCCTTGTTTACTGGCTCAGGTGTTGCATCTGCAAAACAAACAGGTCACTGTGGTCTCAGCAGCTATGCCCCTACTGCCATCATCTGTGCACGGCGCTCCGCCGAGTCTCGGCCTGTATTCATTCAGACTCGTTTGGATGGCCTGTGTTTTTGGATATTTTTTATTAATCCACGCAAACCTGTCGTTTTTTTGGTCAGTATTTCAAGTCAGTGTAGATTTTTAAGCTACAGTTTCTTGTCCTGACCGGTGATCTGCCTGCTGCCTTTCACTCACCTCTGTGTTGTCACGTTATACTAACAGTGGCTCTCTGTCCGTCAGGTCAGTGATGGTCAGTGCTAGTTAGAGCCTGCAGCCGAGGATGTCTGCCACAGAATCGGACAACTCCATTGACTGGCTGGCGAGTGACAATGAGGACAGTGAGAGCAGATGGGAAAGTGACTGCACCAGAGCGCACGGCCAGGCAGAGGCTTCTCCATCCCCCAGCGCCCGGCCACACCTGGGCCCATCTGATAGCAGCTGTCACCGGCAGGAGGTGAAGGAGGGCGACAGTAAGCAGAGTGAGGCCCGCAGTGGCAGATCTCCCCCTGGCTCCGCGGGGACCCATGACAGCACCACTGGACTGTGTCAAAGTCAGCGAGCACTGAAGAGACCTCGCGTCTCCACAGAGGAGGAGCGCATGGAACGACAGCTCCTTTCCAGCATGTCAGAGAAAGACCGACTTTTCAGCAGCAAGGTGAGCACCTCTGTGACTCATGTCCTTTTCCCGCAGGAGGCGGTTGACAGTGTCAGCAAAGCCAGAGCGTGGCGTTCCCCGGTCACTTAGATTGACCCCAGCCTTTATCAGAACGAGTCAGGCTTTTCTGAAGAACTCGAGTCACCATTTCCTCCATCAAACATGGTCAATACACAGAGCAGGAGGTGGAGTTGAGGATTGTTTGACTCATGCCGAGCACCTTGGGATACCAATGACAAATTAACTATTAACTGTTTTTTTTTTTTCAGTGCATGGAGCTACAATGCTACATTCACCCGCTGTCATTAATCTTGAATGGCCTGCGTTCAGGGAGATACAGAGAACGTAAGTCAGCCATTTTGTATCTTTTTTCTGTTTTTTTTTGTCTATGAGAAAATTGTTGTTGTCCCACTATGTCAACACTGACTCCTGTTATTCCTGTGTCTCGGAGAGAAACAATAGATGTGATGGACAGAATGCCATTCTTAAATGGAATGTGTCTCTGAGTTCTGAGAATGAGATGGGTTGTAAAGGGATTCTCAAGTCACCACAGGAATTTCCTGTGCGTATGTCCATCTATTTATAATTGAGGTTGCCTCGGGTGAAGGTTCGGTTTGAAAATCCACAGTTTTAGATTTCCCCTTTTTTAAATATACATTCATTTACCGGCTGAAAATATGAAGCACCGCGTTTCAGATTGTGTAAATGAGCTGCCTGGCCGAGGCAAGAGGGAACACACTGTGCTACAGGAAAGCAGCTGCTGTTTGTGAGTCATCAGATAGGTAGATCGCAGTTCTCTGGAATACAGCGCCATGTTCAGACAGGCCCTGAACCTGCTCTCTTTGGGATCGATGTCAAACCAAAACCTTGTGTGACCCTACACTTCCTGACCACAGAGGCAGGGAGCCTGTTACACGCGTGCACCCGACCCATCTGCTCCACAGAGTCAGGCCTGCTGTCGGCACAGCTCACGCCACTCATTGTACAACTTTCCTCTTTTCCAGGACTCAGCAGTTTCCAGGAGAGTGTGGCAATGGACAGGATTCAGAGAATCATGGGGGTTCTCCAGAATCCCTGCATGGGGTGAGTGGCCTCTTTATGACCCACGTACTGTACTACAGGCAGTGATGATGTGTATCATGTTACATGGATCATTTTAGAATATATGTGCTTTAACAAATATTTTTATTTTTACTGAAACACAAAGCCCCTTTTGCGTCAGAGTTCCTACCAAGCACATCAGAATGACAATTACAATATAGTCGTCTGAGGGTCAGAGTGGTCTCCTTTATGTCATGTGACACATGGTTCACAGCAGGTTACGCTGAGAGGAGCCGCTACCCCCACACGTTCAGGATGAATTTACTGCTGAGATGGCTGGGTTTCACTATAGCTGGGCATCTTGTTAAAAATGCATTAGGCTGCACTGTGGGAGCAGCACGCTTGTGTCTGCTTGATTAGCTCTCCACTGGCCAGACGGCGTAATGGAGTATGATATCACCCCCAGAAAGGAGAAAGTCTCAGGCCGTGTAACCTGATCATTTTAAAATATATATGTATTTTAATGTTTTATGTTTGTTTTTACATGATAGAAAGGGTCATGGCTCCCATCCTCAGGCAATTTTGCATACGATATTATACAACTTAAGCACTAGGTGCTTTGTTTCAAATACTCCAGTATCAATAAAATACTCCAATATCAATAAAATATATTTTCTCATCAGATATTACATGACAGTTTGCAAAATACATGAAAAATTACATTAAAATTATATATAGAAAAAAAAACAACACTTCTGAACTAATAATTATTATTCTTCGTTGAGTCCACTCATTAAAATACCAACTCAATTCCCTGACCTCACTGTGTTATGTTTGTAATGTTTTGTTTTGTCTAGCTAACTGGCAAACAAAGTATTTGTCTTGCAACACAAGATTAAACTGACAAGAGGAGAGGATAAATGAAATAAAAGCCTTTTGGTTTCGTGTGGTGATGACTCTGAAGCGGCGCGTCTGATACCTGCATTAGAAACAGGGTGAGGCTCTGCTTTAAAGCACACTGATTAATGATGAAGTGCAGCTGAGTGTGGTACCCACTAATTGAAGCCCTCACCCACCAGCTGCTGCCTTGGTATTGGAGACAAAGAGTGGGTGTGTCAGGCTCCATGTAGACAGCCAGGGCAGAGGCTGGAAGGTGGACTATACCCCTCCCTCCTTCCCTCCCTCCCTCCCTCCATTCGCCTGCTCTCTGTTGCCAGCTGGCAGATCCTGCCGCCACACAATAGCAGATAGGATCAAAGTGACTATTTTAGCAGTCACTGTTGTGGATAATCTTTCACATGAATTTAACATGCTCTGAATGGAGTCTGACAGGAAGGTCCTGATCATATGACTCGGGCTAATCCCTGCCCATCTGGTTTTAACGGGTGGGTGTTCACGCTACGCTGCTCTGTGCCCACCTCCGACGAGAAACTGCGTCACCACGGCAACTTTGTTTTCACAGTGACGCTGTTGGAGACCGTTGTGGCTTTGGTGTTTATATTTAGAGGCGAGCAGAGCTGTTCGACATCATGCCACGTGTGCGCTCGAAAACATGTGAGAGCTCAACTTAGTCAATTTCCTGTGCCGTTCATGCACTGTTCTCAATTGCATATGTTTCCTGTGAGAACGTGATAGAGAAATGAGTTTCCAAAGACGTGGTCAAGACTTAGATTAGATTACTAGATTACTCAGATTCATGCGTGATTGCTTGTGCATTGCATTTTCTCTCTCTCTCTCTTTTCCCCTCTTCTTATTCTTCCTATCTTTTTTTTTCCAGAGAGAAATATATTAATATCATTCTTAAGATGGAGGAAATGCTGAAGAGCTGGTTCCCTAATGTCAAAGTGCAAGACCAACTTGGTGTCACACAGACAGAGAAGGCCATTCCCACCAAGAAACCGAAGGTAAAATTGTAAAAAAAAAAAAAAAAAAAGTTGCTCTGTTGCGTAAGAGCTCCTTAAGGACATATGGTGACAATGCGGCGGCGGAGGGACTAAAATACCTATTATCATTTAATCACAGGTCTGGGACAGGGTAGAGAGGATTAAAGGCTATTTTTACAGAGCTATTACTGCAGCCTCGGGCTCAGTGAGAACAGTGACAGAGCTAAAAAAAAAAGGGGTAGTTTAGGGGGTGTGTCCCTTTAGGAATAAGAAAGGTCATTATACTTGAGACAATAACTCTGCATGTTTTGTGGAGAGGTTTTATTTTTGTGGTTAATCCTAATAACCGGCAGCGTCGGTAGCCAGTTTCATACACACAAAATAGTAACTTTGAAGCTTCTGAAATTATTTGTTGTAATAACGTTTGGATAAAAGTGCAATTATTATTGTTAAAATGGCCATTTGCTGGCATCCTGACACATTTTTTGTAAATAGCCCAATGTTGCTAAAAATATTAGCTATTTCAATAGGTGATGATCTATCCTTGTTGTATTGACAGCATCATGTGCTGCCCCAAGTGGCAAATTAACCATTTATTGCACCTTTAAAGCTAAAATCTGTTAAACTTAAACTGTGAATCTTTTCTTAGTATTTTGATCAAATCTCATAAAATCCAGCTTCCTGTGATAACTTTGAAGAAATTACAGTTTATTTTGAAGGTATTGATCCTGATATAGTATAAACTACTAACTGAATTCAGCTAAACCACGCTTCCTCCTTTACCAACAGTTGTCCTCGGTGACCACGACTGCGTCTGTGAGCCCTGTCAGCCTGAGTGATCCTCCAGTCGTGGCAAAAGCCATCAGAGTCACCGACCTCTCACCTGGTGGAGCCTACTCCGCCAACAATCTGAAGTGGCTACACACGTCACCAATCTGCTCCCCCACAGCAGAGCAGGCCCAGGCTGGCCCCAGGCACCTGCTGTCCCCCAGAGACAGAGACCTAACCCAGGATAATGCCGTGTCCTCCAGCACGGACACCCACACTAAGACAGACTCGGTGCCCAGAGGCCTTCCACCAGGCAAAATCAACGCGCCTTGTCTGGAGAGGCTCCTTAAATCGACAGAAAGCATCATCGCCCGCAAAGAGACACGCGGTTTGATGGACAGCAGCTGGTCCTAGTCCACACAGAGGGCTGGGCGTCCAGCTGTTAGCACTGCACAGCCCAGTCCATAGCCTTGCCCACCTTGCCTGGAGCCAGTCAGCTTTTGCTTTGCCCATTCCAGCCTTCAGGGGAGACGGTAGCCTTCGAAAAGGGACAAAAACATTTTCCTCTTTAATGCTGAAGGAGTGTCGACAAACGTGTTGGACTCGCAGTATGGGAATGTGCCCACTCTGACGTGGCCGTCAAAGTGTCTGCTTCGGTTCCCTCTCGTTGACGTATCTTTGTGTCTTTTTCATTTGTTTTTCTTTGTTTTGTTTTGTTTTTTTGTTTGTTTGTTTGCACTCTTGAGTAGTGTGTGTTAGCGTGGGAAGAATAGATTCCACATGCCGGGATCACCAAAGCTAGTGATTTCACAAGTGGATTGTACCCACTGGCTTGTAGACGCAATAATACAGAGTTTGAGTATCTGTGAAACGCTACAAAGGGAAAAAGAGCTGCGGGTGTAGTTTGTCAGATATCCAGACACGTCGGTGGTCAACAGATAGTCGTGCTGAAAAAAATGTGGGTGAAATATGATGTTGTCCCCCACCCCACCCCCACTCCACCTTTAAGTTTATTGATGTGACTGTTACTCATTTGTATACTTTATACATACGTCTTTGGGTACAACTGTTCTACCTCAGCAGGCACCACGTCACAGTTTCAGAGTAGGAATGTGATCGCAACACTCACAGTCTGGACACCTCACCGGATCTGCAGCGAGCCCGACAGCCTCGGCCAATGAGGTCTGCTGAACGAGTCGTCCTCCCTGTACAAACAGAGGATGCTCTCTCCATGGGGATGCTATTGTGGCCTGACTAGTGCCATTGTAAAGAATGTCGACTGCAGATTTCTTTTTTTTTTGAGTTTCCCAGTAGAAGGCAAACAGTGCCTGTAATGTCAAGCTGTGCCTGTAAGCTGGTTTAATAAAGAGAGAACCGTTCAGAACAACCTGCTCCTCTGTGGGATGTACAAATCAGGAATTCTCACACTCCTGCCATTTTCCTGTCTCGAGTAAATTATTCAGATCTTGCCAACTACTTTCTGTGGTGGATTCGAGCAATTATTTTATTTTGCCACAGAACTGGACAGTGTGCAGGGCAAGCAGAGGGAGACAAGGTGTCTCTCTGTGTAAATCTTACAGAAAGGTTGTCGATTCACCCTGAAAAGTGGCCTTTATAGTGTGAAATTTTATACATTCAAAATAAATGTGGTTATATTTGTTTGATGCAAAAATGCCTCTCAATTGTGATTTTTCCCTAACAGAGACTCACAGAAGCTATTTATAAAGGGAGAGAATGTGTAAGTGTTTGCTGTGACAGATCTTAAAGATCTTGCAGAAACATTACATTTCCATGATTACATATTATACTGAACCTCTTTGTTCCACTTCAACTCGGCACTTTTACCTTTATGTTGAGTGGCATTTTCAGTAACATAAAGGGCACAATTTAAAGGTTAAGACAAACCTGGGAAAAGCACATTGTGGATCTGAAGCCAGTCAATCTAGCATCAAAGAACCTGCTCTCTGGTTCATATCACAGGTAGATCAATTATAGGGTGAATTGGCTGGCGCCATTTAAAGGGGGCTCAGTTCTCAAAGGAATAATAGCATATTGTTTGCAGGGAGGATGAAATGATGGAGGATGGAGGATGCAGTGCAGTACAGTACTTTCCATACATGCATGGATTTCATTTCACAAGCCTGTAGACAGGCACACAGTCGCGTTATATCTATGTTATAACTATGTCACAGCCTATGGCAACACGTGTCATGATAATAAGAGAGGTGGGCTGCTTTTGCTCATATCAAATATCAGGCAGATCTAATTAAAGGCAGAGAAACAGAGGATTTCTCTTAATTGTAGAATTACTTTGCAGAGTTCTGTAGTAAGAGGCACTGTCAGCAGACACATTTTGTCTAAAACAGGATACTGCCACCTATTGGTGCAAATGTAACGGGGGTAGGACAATTAGAAAATACATTTTCATCTCTTGCATTAAAAAAAACTGTGAGCTGGAGGACAATGTGTCAGGAAATGAAGGAGGTTTTTATTTATTTTGGTTGATCATTCTCTGAGCAGCACAGTCTCTTTTTCCAGATTAAATGGGGTAATTGGCCGGAGGCGGAGGGGTCAGTTATTGAGACTGTGTTGTTCCATTGCTTTTCCGGGCCAGAATCCATCTCCCGGGGCAACGCTAATGGGCTGGACTCACGTGCACAGAACACCTGACATCAACCATATCGAAAGACAGCTGGCGCTGATCTGACAAGCACTTGCCCTGGAAAGGGAAGTTGTAATGAATGATAGGAAGAACGGCATCAATAAAAGGGCACCTTTCTCAGACAGCTCTCTGAGGGCGTTGCAGAGAACGGTGCAATGTAATGTGCTGGGAGACTGAGCCAAAAACAAGCAATGAATGAACATGTAATCAAAGGCGAAGGGATCTGTAGATGAATATATTTGCCAATTTGGGAGCATTAACAAAATATGAGGCCACAAAGGGCTACATGCTCTTCAGTGGTTTGTGCATTTAAAAAAAACCCTTAGGAAATAACAACAATGAGACTTCTTTGACATTACTGTGAAATAATGTGCACAGAAAAACCACCTAGTGACTAAATGCCCCATAAGTGAAACTTTATTATTAAATCCACGTTTATTCAGTCACGCCGGTGGCCCTAGAATTACCTGCCAACATTATGCACCAGCATTACCACTGAAAAGAAAACATATTTCCATTTTAAAGGTTCACAGAGGTCACGCTTTACAAAACTGATTGATGTATTGTTTTGTTGAGGCTAAGTGTGGGCAAAACTACAAAGACTAATCATTACTGGAGGAGTGGAGATGGCAGCCTTTTGTTCGATGCGTTCAAAGGCGAGTGGGACATTTAAAATAAAGAGGGGTTGGGGTGGGGGGTGGTGAGAGAGGAGGGCAGGCCCCGGCTTCTTGCTGCAGAAAGCCAGAGGGAATAATAATTAGAGCTTAATAATTTTCTCCAGCTACACTTTCATTATAAATTGGCCTTGATTTGAGCTCCAGCTGACTGTGAAGTGACAAGGCATGGAGGTGCTGAATAGCAGCCAATGCGCTTCACTCTGCTGCAGTTATTTATATGTACTGTATCCATGTAATTCATTTTTCAACTCTTCCCTGACAGGAAGAGGCAGACATGAAGACACATCCCAACTGCCAAGTCGAATGAACATTATGTCTCACTTTGTGCTATATAAAGGCCTAATTACATTGGTGCAGGTAGATCCATCCTGCATATCCATCAGAAAATATTTCTCAAGCTGTGTGACTGTGTGATTAATGGACTACATCCTCCTGAAATGCAACAATGAGATGCAGTCTGTGTGACCATGACTGCAGTTTAAAAACACAGTCACGACCACACACTCATCATAAGACCAAAACCGATTTGTTAATTTGCCATCAGCAGATTGTAGCCTGTCAGGGGCATGAAGGTTTAAAGCCTGATAGTCACTTGAGATGCTGGACACAGAATCACAGCCCATTTCCCACTGGAAAATCAAAGGATATCTTTAATTACATGAGAACCAGGAGCCCAACATATCAGCTGTCCAATGATTAGAAGATGTAGTTTGTTCAAATGTTCACACACACTCTGCAATCTGCTGCTGCTCTTTCTCCTTGGAACATCTCAGATCAGACCCTGAGCAGTTTGCATTGCTGGTGAAGTCTGGCTTGCTATTGTCCAAGCTTCATAACTTACATTATGAATTTATTATTTTGAGTCTACACTATATTGCTATGGGTAAATCGATGCTTCATAAAAAAAAAGGAGCCGGGTTGTTGTTTCATCCCGATATTGCAGTGGGAATATCCTGGTCTCCCGAGCTAAATGACCATCTCTGTGAGAGCATTGATCACTGATACAGAGGCAGAGGCCTCTTCAGGTCAGTTTCATGTCATTGATTTCGCTTTCTCCAATAGGTTATCCTCAGCCCTTTTAGAAACAGAGATAATGTGCAACGCTAATTTGAATATATCTTTAGAATTATTATGAAAAAATGATGCTTTTATGGCAGTTTAATACTTAAAACAAGGGACGAAGTTTAACATGACACGTTTCGACTCGGAAGACTCTCTCAGCATGTTCTCAGTTTGTGGTCAGCTGTCACTGCTCTAACATCACCTGCCATAAGAATCATCCTTTGTGGTTTCATTTACATGCAGCTTTTCAAGCTGTGCACCCCCGGTGCCTCCGGGACCAATCACGTGCACAGGGCCTTATCAAGCCCTCGCACCTCCACCTGCAATATATTGCTGGCTAATTACCTGCAGTTACTCTTGCAGCCAAGAAGCAGAACAGTTTCCTCGTGGGCTTTGTAATTTTCCTGGAAGAAATCTGCTTCATCTTAAATGAATGAATCAGAACCACATGAGGACCTGAATGTCTCCCCAAACATGTACGTGGACATTATATCAGTGGGAAAAAAATATATAGATGTATACAATTAGCAACAGCTACTTTCACACAATCAGAACGTTTTCTTCATAAACCAGCTTGAAACTTGAAACAAATGTTTTGAATTCTGAAAAATCCTTATGAGCTTTACTTTGAAACTGAAAAACATTTACCCACATTAAGAATAAAAACATTAATTTTATGCTACACATAAAGCTTGCTCCAAATTCAACTTTGATGAGAAGCTGAACCATTGAATTCACAGGCTTTGCCTTATAGTGACTCACCAGTCATGCATGGTGTCAAATGAGCAACACCTGGCAACCCCCTTGATTTAATCACATGGAGACACAGTATGCTGATTGCTGAGGCTGGTGCACGCGTACCAGTGACATATCAAGAGCACAGAGTCTAAATATGACCAGCCTTCATTAAATCTCATTTCCCAGAATAGGGAGCAGACTGTGCTCTTGTAGGTATGAGTAATGGAAGGAGCCTCCAGGAGCTCATTTCCAGAGTGATAATCATGCTAATGTATGGTCCAATGATCACACAGATAAAGTGAGAGGCTGACATTCATGATTAATGCCTTCAGGTCTGTATCCAGTGCTACACGGCCTCCTCTGTCAGATCCTCTGTCAGATCCTCTGTGTTCCCCCAAGCACATGGCATCTGATGCTCCTCACACATGAGGTACACCGGTGAGATATTGTTGACATTTGTGACTGTGCACGCAATTCGCCTTCATATCACTCATATAATACAGCAATCCAAAACAAATATTAATTTACTGCAACATCTGTGTGATTGTTGTAAATACACTGTGGCAGATTACTGTTTCTATTTTTATTATTCATGCATGTATACACACACACACACACACACACACACACACACACCAGCAGCATTATAAATACCTTCCTAAACTTATGTAGGTCACTGCACCAAAATCCATTTAGACATAAATACCTGGAGGTGAAGCACCAGGATGTTAGTCCTGTATGTTGCTGGGTAGGGCCTACATGTGTCTGACATTACACTACCTAGGTGACAATAAATGAATGAATGAATGAATGAATGAATGAATGAATGAAGAACAAATAAATAAACAAACAAACAAATAAATAAATAACCTCGTATTGACCAGCAGGTGGCACTGCTATTAAGGGAAATCAAACAGAGCAGTGCAGTTGTTCAAGCTACGCTTCCAGTTAGCATGTCATCAAATTAAATCTTAACATTGAGGTAATATAAATCTAAGACGTCACTTACAACAGAGGTCTAGAGCTGTCATGATTTATAATTTGATATATTTAAACATATAGGCCTGGTATTAATGAAGTGCTGAAGTATTATACATTACTACATATTATACATGACTACATATTATACTGCACATTATTATTATAATGTGTAGGATATGATTTCATACTGTGTAGTCTTTCATGCATATTGGTGAATTCTGCTTGTCTCATGCAAACATCACAGTTTAAAATCTGCCCTCCTGACACGTCACTGTGTCAAACACTGCTCCAGATACATCTGTATCCCAGCTGATAAAGGACATGGTTTCATGTTGCACACCTTATTTGACTGTGTGACCACTCTACCATTCGTCAGGTCGTCCCACTGTAAGTACACTGGAATCTCATGATCCAACAGCTCTGTGTCACTGCTCGACCACAGAATTGATCCCTACATACTAGCTGTGACTCAGTTACATGAGATGCTTTAGGGCTCACTGTAATGGCTGACTGGAAGGCATGTCCCTTCACTTTCTGCCCATGACAAAAGACCCAGCTCAGATTTCAGTGAGAGATGACTGAAATATTTACAGCCAGCGGCCTGAAGATAGACTCCATCAGGCTGAATGCAGACGAGTGACCCAAGCTGCCCTAAATGTTTTCTCTCATCTTATGCCAGTAAATCACGCGCTGTCAATAATAGAAACAGACAGAAATGTAGCGCCACCGTTGTGTTTCTATGCTCTTATATGGACTTGAAATTCAGCAATGTGATATTATCCAGTTTGACTTCAAAAATAGATGCTGAAAGAACCAGCACTAATGTATGCATTGCATGACACCTGTCCTGCAGCCTGTGTGTATTAATTCACTCACCATGTAAACAAGGAATAACACACAAAAAAAAATGCAGTTTCAGAACTAGATTTGGGTGAAACACATTATTTCTTTGATTTGAAGGGACACACACATTTTACACAGGAGTGTAAGTAAGCAAAGTTGCCCTCATGAGGACTCACTAGAGTGGAGCTTTGCCACTACTAATTTTATAGTCTGCATTGAATAGCCTAACCCCCTTTGTTGTATCACCAGTGAAACTGAAAAGCTGTAAAGAATGACCTGGTTGGGTCTAATGTGTTTTCGAGACATTCGTCAAACCAGCACTGAAGATTAAAAGTCCGGAAACTTTGGCCTCTGTTGCTTCACATTGCACATTTATCCATTGTGTAACTGAAGCACTGACAGGTTTACAGATTTCAGACTGACCCACTTGTTGATCTTGACTCCTTCTGTGTGGAACTGGCCTATATTGTGTTGCTGCCAAAAATGTATTTAGTTCAGGTCAAATTGTCCTTTTAATCTCTTTCAGCCCAGCTGGGCCCAAACAACATCACTGTTGTGCGACAAAATAAATGAACAGAGGCTTGATGGAAGAAAATTAGTGGAAGTGCACTGTGACAATAAGTGTTCACTGACGTTTAGCGAAGTAGTTATGTGTTTACTGTCAGGGCCACTGGTATTTGTAGTTGTTAGTGTCAGATGCAAAGTTAAAAAAACAGTTTACATAGCACATTCATATGTTATGCACCACATGGTCATAATCACGTAGAGATAATAATATAACAGTCCTAAAACAAAAAATTATGCAATGACTTATATCTATGAATCGCAGTTTTTAATTTTATAAAAAGAAAAGAAACAATCAGTCACGTTCTTTAATTTATTTCACAAAAGCTCAATTTACAATACATACAAATGAACAGAAAAACAATGTGTGTGTGTGTGTGTGTGTTGAAAACAGTGAATGTTGCTTTTAATGAGCTAAAATGCAGGAAAAACTGCACTTTAGCACTGAAATCTAGCTTTCAATGATGGATATTTACACCATAAATATAATTAAAGAATATCAAGAAGTAACAACTGCGAGTATTCATAAACTGTCTTTGTCATAATTGTCATTAAAGTAAAACGTGAATATATCCCATTAGACAGTAATTTGCAGCATGGCTTATATTCAATACAAAATACAAATAGCTCGGTATAGTGTACAGATAATTATTCTGGTTGCGGTAACTATAGAGGTTAACAGTAAACACTGCGTTTACACAGACACTGCTGTGTTTTAAGCAAAACAACATGTAAACATTTAATCATGAAGACCTGCTACCAACTACCACCATCCTGTTATCTGTCAATACTTTGGACATTAGACATCCTAACGTGCAACTGACAATTAAAAAAAAACAATTTAAAAAAGAAAAGGATTTGACTCTGTCTTAATATTCAGATGTCAAACAACAGCTGTGGGACTTTTAAGACTGATGTTATAGAACAAAATATTCTTCTGTATGCGCTAACATTGGCTTCTCAGTTCCTCTCATCACCGTATACCATAAAACAGTCCCTGGAATATACAAACAGCCGAATGCTGTTTATCATCAGCTGGGAGAGAGCGCAGCTGCCCCCAATGTCCCTACAAGGATAAGGGGTCAATAACGGATGGATGGGTTTATGAGTGGAAAACAAAAACAAAGGTGCCTTGAGGAAATTCTTGCATATTCAGTGGTCACGCAAACAGATGTTGCAAGTGGTTCTTTATGAGGGTGTCAGTTGCAACGTCAGCCTCAACAAAGCAACCGGCACACCGGACATCGCCCAACACACTCGACGAGCTGCGCTGTTGCTCTCAGGAAGTGCTGCTTCTCTTTCTGGTCTTCGGCCTCCTCTTTATGATTTCTTCTTCTTGGTCACTTTCACAATCCTGAAAAAAAAAACAAAAAACAAAACAGTATTTGAACTCAGAAACAGCTTCACTATGGTTAGTGTGGTGCTGATGGTGTTTTCTAACAGTGAGTACATACCCTAGGCTGGTCTGGCAGCTTGTTGCCCTTCTTCATTATCCGCGTAAAATGGTTGCACAGAGCCACTATTCTGAACGACAGCTGTTGAACAGATCAGACAGAGCATAAGGCACAGAATCAATTAAAACTGATATTTTGTATAGAAATAAGAAGTCAAACTGTGCTCTAACTTTACCTTCCACCTGCGTCTGGCGTACTGTCTCTTAAAGTTCTCTAAGTTTACCACTGACAACCGCTTCACCATAGCCTGTCTGGAATTCAGAGGCTGCAGAGACACATCGGGGGATAAAACAGTAAAAAAAAAGACATCTTTCATGGTAATGGATGTCATGCCAATATTTAATTACGTTCATTCACAGAATATCTATTTGTCTTGGTAAAATCTCAAATACAACAGGAAATATATTAAAATCATTGATAAATAACAACACTTTGAATAAAGGGATATGTAAGAAACAATAAACATTTATTTCAGTGGTTCTGACAACAGTTAAAAATGTTACTGTTAAACATCAGCAGCAAGATCAAAGAATGTGAGGCATGCACATCTGCTGAGACGCTAAAACCACTGACAAAGAGATAAAATAAAATATCTTATCACAGACGTTGTTCTTCCTGTTGACTCATATCTTATAACATTTCCAAGAAAGAAATTAAAACATTTACAAATAAATAAATTCAACCTTCATTGAAAGTGCCCACTGGAATTTATATTAAAAAAAATTTAATATAATTGTATTACAATACAAACTGATAACCAGTGTAAAAAAGAATATCAGTGATCTTAACAAACGAATGAAAATAAATCAATAAAAGCATGTGACCTTACACATTCCCTTGATCCTTCATCACTTATACATGCCCATTAAAAAGGAGCAGTGTGTAAATTTTTTGTTAAACAACAGAACATATTTTCTTGCTTTCATAAGAAATAAACTTTAACAGTACGTCTGAAGACCACATGGCTACATTCATAAGTTTGTGCGTGCTGAAAAAAAATCAGTGCAGTGTAATCGATACATTTTAAGATCTCTAACGTCAATAAATCGGCGTCTTATCCTGTGTGTTAACCTGACTCAGTGAGTGGCAGCTTGGCCTCGGTGCACAGTTCCCCTCCGCAGGACTGATGCAGCAGCTCCTTCAGTGACCGCTTCACCTCCATGGTCAGACTGCTGCTGTGGATGCTGCCGTTGGATCCCTCTGGGTGCAGAGTGCTCATCACCTCCTGCAACCACTGCATCTCAGAGTTCAGCTCCTGCCTCAGTGCGTCCAGCTGACTCTGCCTCTTGTTGTACTTGCCGCTGATACTCTCCAGACTGGCATCGACAGCCTTCATGTCCTCCTGCAGCAGCCTCCTGGTGGCCTCCACTTTACGAAACTCATAGCGGACCTGGGAGAGGTGCTTCCTTGCAGTTTCACTCTCCTCCTTGTACCAGGCCTCCTTCTCCTTGTAGATGGAGAGCAGTGTCTCTATGTCCCCCTGGAGAGTGTGGTGGGCCCCCGCCACCTCTGACAACCCTGTCTCCATGAGGCTAATGTCTTCCATCACATGGGCAAAACGCTCAAAGTTGGCGTAGGTGTTATTCTGGGGCATACTGGAATGCAGCTGGATGGTGTATTCCTTCAGACGCTTGGTCTTCAGCTGCTCCGCTCTCTTCTCCACCTCAGGGGCAGCGCTGTGCTCCTCTGTGTGACAACGGGACTTCAGACAGAAGGGTGGAGGAAGGACACTGAGTGAGAGGCTGTCTGTCTGTCTCATTGCCTTTATGCACACGCAGTGGTGAATATCCCAGCAGATGAGGAACTGTAGGATTAGTGTGTGACCCTACAGCGGAAAGCCATCGCAGTTAAGAGCACCAGAATAAACGGCAGGCATTCCCGTTGATTGCGTTAAGCTTCCTGCTTTTCATGCGTACATGTCTCCAAGCAGGATGGACAACATCCACATGCATTTCAGTGGCCAACACGAGTGGGGACCTCTTTGGTGCTTCAGATTGTTAAATGTCCATGCCATTAAAAACACAGTTAGTGAGTTCTTGAATGTTGAGACACAATGCAGCCGTTTAAGACTGACAAAGACTTGATCTGTGGCACTAGTGTGCGATGAAAGATGAACGGGGAAAACATTTTCCCAGAGGGTGGAGACGTTGGCCAGTGCTGTATTGACAGAACACGAGTCAACGTCGTGTTCAGTCACTGTGATTAACAACTGGGGCAGCCAGAACATATCGACTTAAGTTTGTGTTTGTAAACCTGTGGTTCTTTTTTGTACAAACAGACCTTTAACCCTGTTTGACAAGAACCGTTGCATGTTTTTTTCCTGTGTCTGGGTGGAGTGCGGGCCAAAGTTATTAGAAACACCCAAAACATGCTATAATACACAGCATATAACAAATGCGTACCTTAATCCAAGGATGATTGAGGGCGTCCTGTATAGTCATTCGTTTTCTACAATGATGAGAGAAAGAGGAAGAGAAAGCAGCTGGGTAAATAAACCCAAACGGCTCCATCAGAGACAGAGCATGTTGGTCGGTCATATGTAAAGTTGTGAATCTCATGGGAGTATGATCAGACCGGCTGTCACAGGAATATCTGGTTTCTGAGAAGTCGTTAAAGTTTGTTTGGCAACAAGTACACCGTCACAGTGTACAGGAAAAAAAGAGGTAATCAGATTTCTGTGTAGATTTATTTAGCGTTAACTTATTTGAATCTCACTGTGTTCAGAATCAAATGAGCCCAAATCCTTGCTTGAGATTTCTGTCTGCGGACTAGACCTGCAAAACCTGGGCATCATCAGATTTGACCTATAGCTTTCAGCTATGTTGCCAGCGAGCAGTTTCTTTACCTTGTGTTCTTCTCCAGGAGCTTTCTGATGAAGCTCTTGGCTAGCTCGCTTGTATTGCTGAAGAGCTCCTCGTCGAACTCGTAGTTCATGGCAGAGATGTTCCCCAGTGTTTCCTGCTTCGTGTCACCGAGGAAAGGTGACGCACCGCTCAAACTGAAACGACAGCGTTAACATTGACACACTGACTGGGATCTTCCTCGTTAATCTCTTTAGATTGGTTAAGATTCTGGTTCATCATCACAAATCTTGCCAACTTACAGTATGTATGTGATGACTCCGATGCTCCTGTGAATAACAGCACAAGGTTAATCCCAAGTTATGCGCTGTGGCCTCTTGTATGAGAGGCAGCAGAGTCAGAGGTAATTAAAGGATCTTACCACATGTCTGCCTCCAATCCCAGTGGCTCATAGTTGACTATCTCTGGAGCTGAAAATAGACAGCTGCATCACAAACAGTTCAAACACCAACACTAAGTGTCCTCCTAAACCGTCATATAAAACACTTACCAACAAATTCAGGAGTGCCAAAAATGTTTTTGAACTCTCCCCCAGCTTCTATTTTGTGTGACAGTCCGAAGTCTATGAGTTTGATACGGGGCAGTGGTACATTTCTGTCCAGCAGCATAATGTTTTCAGGCTGGAGAGGGAAAACAAGAAAGCAGAGAGGCACGGTTTGCAGTAAATACTATCTCATGCCATTTGGTCATAACACTTTTCTACATTGGGTAATAAAATGATCCAAGTTACCTGGTGATAGCCGCCTTTTGTGTAAGCATTAAAAAACATCACAACATTATGGTCATACTTATTAGTATCATTCTTAATAACGTCTAGTGGCAGCAGCGACACAGTGCTCACTGAAAGAGGAAAGATAACCTTGTGGTATTTGTGTCTGAGATTCTGAACCTCGGAGAAAACAGGAAGCATGTTTATGTCAGAGTCTACCGACATGTACATGAGACACCTGCTATATATATTTTACATAGTTGGTTGCTGCTGTGGTGAAGGATTTCATTGTCAGCATGGGATGAATATAGTTTTACGGGAGGACAATTTTACAGTGTTGTACCTTCAGATCAAAATGTGCGATCTTCTTGGAGTGGAGGTACTGCACTCCATCGAGGACCTGCTTGATAAACTGAGTGGCCTCTTCTTCACTGAGAGACTCCTTCTGAGCCAAGAAATCAAATAGCTCTCCACCAGCGACCCTGAAACACACACATACACACACATAAACACACACACGACTCATGACTGGGCTGAAGTTTTATCTAAAGTGTGCTCTTAGAAGTGCCACAGGCTGATGCTGGATGTCTTACACGTGTTATCATATTTGTGGTCACAATCTGGAGCTGACCTATTTATGAAGTACGAAAAAGCTCTCGAGCTCAACTGCCTTCAGGAAGGCTGTAAATCAGGTGGAGTCGATTAAGGTTTAAGGAGGTCTGGAAAAATAAATTTTCCTCATGTACTATCCTAACCTCCCGTGGGGGCAGGGCAAACTCACGTGACACAGATACAGGAAGCCGACTCGTCATGAGATGTCTTGAACCGTCTTCAAGCCAAACAATGAGGCAACGAGTACAGAGACAGGTAACACTGGTCCCTTTTGGGTCCCTTTCACTTTAGCTAACATTTTATCTTAAGTGTGCGCTTTCAGGGGTTGTTTGAGATCAATGTTTTGTGTTTGGTCTTTGTAACGCACCCACCACATTCCAGCATTTAATGGACTTGATTTTCACAGATTTGTAGTGGACCACTTGTTTGGTTTACTTAGATGACATAATTGTCTTTGGCTGCAGCTTTCAAGAGCACCACCACCACGTTTGGACGGTGTGCTTAGGAAAGTCCTGTGCATCCAAGTGCAACCCAGGTCCATTATCAGCAGCATGGTATTTCTGCTGAAGGTGTGATGCCAGACCCTGCTAAGGTGGAGGCCAGTCCCAAAAAAATCAAACAGAGGTTCAGAGCTTTGTAGGACTAGCCTCGTATTATTGCCACTATGTCTTACTGACATCTCTTGGCCGTTGCACCAGTTGGTCGAGTAGGGAAGATTGTTTCAATGGACAGATTGTTGACAGGTGGCTGGTCATCTTAAGGCAAGCCTATTTACAGTCCCTGTGCTGGCATTTCCTGATCCTAATAAACCATTCATTTCTGATACAGATGCAAGTCATGTAGCGATTTGGCCGGTGCTCTCACAGGAAGAGGAAGGCCTAGAGCGAGTGGTTACATATGCTAATCGGAATGAAACTGGAATGTAAATATGCCACAAACAAAAAGAAGTTTTGAGTATGGTTACATTCGCGAAACATTTCAAACACTATTTGCTGAGAAGAGAGTTTGTGTTGCACACTGACCATAATTCCTTGAGGTGGCTGCATAACTTTCAAGGCTTGGAGGGTTAGCTAGCTCATTGGGTAGAACAGCTTGCCAATTTTCAATATAAAATCAATTACTGGCTTTGCAAGCTATATTGTAATGCCAATGCTCTCTCAAGATTACCAGCAAACTACCAACCAGCCAGTTCAGAATCAGGGAGAGTCAGAAGTAGTCACAACAGTGCGTGTCGTACAAGAGACCTTGCTGTCAATGGAGCCTGGTCAAGATGAAGAGTTAGATGAGTTATCCCAGGCACAGATAGATGATGTTGAGCTGTGGCTGATAATAGAGTGTCAAAAGCAGGGTGATAGTCATATCCCCGAGGCCCCAGAACTGGAGAAGTATGCTCCAGTGTGGACCCAACTTCAGGTTGGTGAGGATTCACCCTGCACACACTGATGCTGCCTCTCTAGTACAAACAGTGCTCCCACAGTCAATAGTGTCTAGTGTCTTAGAACAGTTGCACAAGGATCTTTTTACTGGCCTGGCTGGTTCACAGAGGTAAAGGCGTGGGCCTATAAATGTGTAGACTGCGCCTCCTGTAAGAGTTCAGGCCAGCAGCCTAGTGACCCCTTACAACCCTCCTTCACCAACAGATTTTTTGAACAAACGGCACTCAATCGTCTTGGACCTCTCACAGTGACTCCTGTTGAGAATAGGTATATTCTTGTTATTGGGGACCAAAGTGGACTAAAGCTTTTCCACGACCCAGGCACAACCGCCAGAGTTCTGACAGAGGAGTGGGTGTTCAGGACACCACGTAGCATACATTCAGATCAGGGTCGCAGTTTTCGAGTCCACTTTATTTACAGAGCTCTGTAGACTCTTGTATATTCATTCATTCAAGTCTCGTACGTAACCTTATCGTCCACAGCACAACGGAATGATTGAGCATTTTAACTGCCCTAAGCCCTGTGATTTTAGGGCTCGCTTTCAGTATTATTCTGAGGTTTGGATGCAGAACAAGGGTAGGAAACGGGGATTGTGTCCAAAGTTGCAGAGAAGGTACAAGGGGCCATAATGGAGAGGGTGACAAATGTTCTATATTGACTAGTAGTAGCAGAGGGAGGACCAGAAAGAGTTGTTCATTTCAATAGACTTAAACCTGCCAGTGTCGTCACATTCATCTTCGGAGTCCAGTGAGAGGGGGCACGCAAATTAAGAGACACGACCACGTCAAGGGAAACCTTGAGAAGTCCCGTTGGGGGCCAGTTGGGTCCACCATTGCCGACCAAATGTAGGTGCCTCTGAGTCTGCAGGACAGGGAGCATCACCATCAAGTTAGATTGATGGGAGCATCAATGGTGTGGCTGCTGGTTGCAGTGGGGGAGCACTACAGCAAAACCAACTAACCACCTCTACTAATGGTGCACCAGCCTTTCAGTCATCTTCAGGGGACAAATGCCCATGTTTAGTTCAGCCCATGTTTAGTTCAGCATCTATGGGATTGTTACATCCTGGTATGGTCTGTCAGTTTGTTGCAGGTATGCTCCACACCCATTGACTTGAGTGGCATAAACGACCTCACCTGGAGCACCAGCTGGTCCTCGTTTCCTCATTAGTCAACCAGTACTTCAGCCAGGGAGAATTGCGGTTCCTTCTCTTTCCTACCTGGCATTTGAGCAGATTGAGAGATCCTACGATGTTGTGTTTTGTTTAGTGTTTATATACTTTACTGTTAAATCTATCAGGAAGATTTGTAGGGGTTTTCTGCCATTTTATTTCTCTAAAGTGTTCTCCTGTTTTGTTGTTTGCTAGTGAGGTTAGGTACATGTACTTTTCTTTTTGTCGATAGGTTTAGTTGACTCTGATTTCCTTGTTCGGGTGGGGAATGTTTGTTTGTTATTTTGGCTGTGAAAATCCTGAAGTGAGGTTCAGTTTGGTTGGTTTTGTTTTATATTAAACAACCCTTATACACTCAAGTGCCCACCTCATGTTTTTTATCCCTTTTTATGTTCATAAGCCTAGGTGGCTTATTCAAAGATTTATAACAGCGATCAATAATAATCATCCTCATCATCTTTGTCCAAAAAACCTTCATTTTAAGACAAGTAACGTGATGAGTGTCAACTTGGCAGACATGATGATTGTGATTGCTTTGTTGAATCATGCAGTGACTCACAGTTCGAGGATCAGCACCACGTCCGTGCGGTTCTCGTACACATCGTGCAGTGCTATGACGTTGGGGTGCTGCAGCTCCTGCAGGATGCCCACCTCCCTCTCAATCTCCTCTCTTCTTACACCTCGTCGACTGGCACGACTCTGGCGCTTCTTGATGAACTTGGCTGCGTATTCGGTCCCTGTGCTTTTTTCCACACAGCGCTTGACTATTGCAAACTGCCCACTGCAGACACAAAACACAGAAATGATGAAACACCTGATGCTATTATTGCTGCTTAATGGGGAAAAAATAACAGTGACTCTCATTTATTTGTGTTAAAATTTGTTGTCCGTTAGATAGAAAATGACTTTCAAAAATAAACAGGATATGGCTACAGGTGAAGGCAGATGTCAGGGAGGAAGCTGTGTGTCAAAACCAGCTGAAGTATTGTGCTGTAGTCCATCACTTCCTGTTTTCCAATCAGACAAAGAACAATCGCACAATGAGACAGGCCAGCAGTGTGGACAGAGTTGCTGTCCTCCCACTGCAGCAGCATTCCTGCCAAATGTCTCGCCGTCCTCCAGTGATTAGTCCAACGAGAAAAAAAAAATCCCTGAAACTCTGACTATTTCACAACAGTAGTGTGGAGGCCGTCTCTTTTCACTTTTCACTGTGTTCTTGCTTTTGTACTCTGGCTGAGACTGTACTACTAATACTAATACTAATACTAATACTAATACTAATAACTTTCACTGATAATTGACCCAGTGACAGACTGATTGAAACAGTGTGAAACATTTTCCAGCTCTGTCGCCCAGTTAAATATCTCTCTCTCTCTCTCTCTCTCTCTCTCTCCCTCTCTGTCACTTCATTATCAGACCAGCACTTGTCATTTTAGACACCGACACCACTCCAGTTGTTCTACATGCTTCCTGCTGCTATGAGCTGAACTGCTCACCCTATATATTCACACTGTGGAAACAAGACTGTTAGTCACTGACCTGTCTCAATAATAGGCCTGGGACATACAGTACTCAGAGAGAGAGAGAGAGAGAGAGAGAGAGAGAGAGAGAGAGAGAGAGAGTGTGTTTTTGTGTTTGTCTGTGTGGTTGCACAGGCTCTCTGAGCACTGAGAGTATTGACTTTGAATATATACTCAACCTAGTCCCAGCCTAGTCAGCGAGCATGAACTGATAAAGCCTCTTGGATGAGAGGTGAAACGTCTTCAAAAAGGGCAAAACCCAAAAATCCAGTTGCGTTCGATTCAATCTCCTTGAGATAACTATGACCTGGATGAATGAGAATATTCACAGGCTTAATATATACTCAACCAAAAAAAAAATGCTGGCTGAAACATATGTCAGAGATATTAGTCCCATAATTTTATACTAATGAAAATTGAGTATCGTGGCATCGAGACACCTTTTATTTTTAGACAGCTTAAAGAAACATAGAGATAATGACTGGCAGTCATTTCCTTTATTTTGGACATAACTGTCCACGGGAAGATTTCAGGGTGGCTGTGAGGAGCTGTCCTCTCTGTGTCCACTATCATCATGGTGTGTCCAGAGGGCTAAGAATAGCCCTGCTTACAGGCTCTGTCTCCACCTGCCACCTCTCTGATGCTGCCGGGGAGAAGGGAACGGGCCCGCTGGGCCAGAGGAGTGGAAAGACAGGATGAGTGGAAGAGAGGAGTGTTAAGGGCAGCTGTGGGAGTCAAGACGAGAGTCTTGAAAACATTTGCACACACACTGTGCTTCTGCCACCGGCACTTTCACAAAGCGCTGACACAGACATAGCCGCAGCTGATCGCTAAACACACAAACAGATCCAGTACAGCCAAAAGAGAGAAAAAAAAAACAACAGTCTTGTGGGTTCAAGCAACCCTTGTGACATATTAAACCATTCCATAACCACATTATAGAGGGATGGGTGAGACAGGTTTGCTCTCCGGAGACACACCCGGTTCTGTGCTTACTCAGAGCTACAGTCACATGTATGAGCAGCTCGTGAAACACTGAATATCCTGATATATTTGCCTTGCTCAAAAACAATAGTTATACAGCGTTTAACACGCAGGACCATGTACTTCTATTAATCTGAAGGGACAACATCCACTATGACACAACTGAGTGCAGGCATTTTAATGGATCCACTGTCCACTGATCCACAGACTGTATAATCTTCTATTTCTTCAGGGTATAATTAGATTAATTGAATATGCACTAAGAAGATCAGACTGAGGTGGGAACCTGTCCTAACAGAGTATGCAGGAGGGAGGACGAGAGAACAGGGGGAAGGCATGTGCACAACAAAGGGTCACACATGCCGCAAAGGTAAAATACCAACAGGGGCGGGTGGGATGATGAAGCGGTGTAACATCGCTAACACCCCCCTCCACCCCCCACCCCCCCGTCAGAGAGGGTGACAATGTTAAAGATGACGACGGTAACGTGTGAAACGAGGAGGAGGGTAAATCATCCAGTGAAAACCTAATGCAAAATCAGAGTCCCAGGGCTCTGAGGGGAGGAACAGTCACATGGCAGGAGCTGTGTCCTTGATTTGCCTGTGAAGCCAGTAACAGAGCAGAATAAACCCTCGTGGTGATGGTTGTAGCCCAAATGAGAGAAAGTGCACAACACAGAGGTCGGTGGAGGGGGCTTGGGGCTTTACTGTAGTGTTGTTAGGAAGTGTAGAGTAACAGTAGAGTGAGCCGTGATGCTGGGGGTGGTATTCCGCAGCGGGCCAGGCGTGCCGGCTGTCTTTGCTCTAAGCTGGCCAGTGGGGCTGGAAGAACCATCTCTCTGCAGACTTTCCACTTCCAACAGCTGAAGGTTATTATCCACAGCCAAGGTTGGAGGGACGCTCGGACAAGTGGCGCCGGCCCAATGTTTAAACACATTTCTCAACTGAACCGCCTCGAGGGCTGTGATGACAACAAAAGCCAGATTCATAATTGATCCAAGCCCTGTCCCTAAACGCCTCTACCATCTGTAAATCGAGGGTAAACGAAGGTTAGAAAGGCAGCTCGAACCGATAATATATGACCGTGGCCGAAAACAACATTCTATCACCCAGTATGCTATTATTATGAAATATCTCAGCATAAAAAATATGTCAAAATTGTTCAGGATACAATAAATTTTTATTCGTTTTGGAAGAGTTCAGTTTCAAAAAGGTATTCGTGAAGAAGCATGGTTGTATGAGTGTTTGCCAACAGTCATGGAGTTCTCACTGTCAAGTAGGAACTCTGGGAATGTCCGGGAGGTCAACATTAGGTTCCCTCTGTCAGGGCAGCACTGAATAGATACATATTTTATCCTCTCTACAGCAGGAATGTGTGTTCCTCAAAGCAGACTATGTCCGTTCTTGACCTGCACCACGCATGACCGCTGTCAGTGCTATAGATGCAACATATATACGTACAGTAAATAACTTTACTGCATTCGCCAGGAGCAGCTGTCTCTCACCTCAGCTCATCCCGGGTGTGAAAACTGTCAGTGTTGACAGACTGGAAAATTTGGAGAAAGTTTACAAGCCTTTGATTTTTGTTTAGGAATGCAGAGACAATAGCTCTTCCTCATCCCCCATCCAGTACATCCTGCTATTTTTTTTTTTCTCTTTGTCATTGCCGAACAGTGAGTAACACAGATGGTGTGGTTTTTTTTTCAATCAGTACGTGTTACATGACCACCACAGCAATAGCATCTCGTAAATGGTTCTTAGTCATGCCCAAACATGGGCAAGAACAAATCTGCTGTTGACAGGTAGAGTTCACTAACCCTCCACCTTTCCACTTGCATAACAGCTCACCAGTCTGTGTGGCAGCTGCGTCCACTTCCGACTGTATGTCATCATCAGTGTCATCGGTCAGATGGTAAGACAGGTACAGTTGTCAGTGAATGCCTCGCCTCACCAAAGCAAAGGGTTATTTTACAGCTGTGGAAAGTTACACTGGGTGCAACTGTGTGGAGTCCTGTGACATTAAAACATGTCAGCATGGCGCCAATGAAATTATTGACTTTCCAATAGTGAATGACTCAACAGATTCGTAGGTCACAGAACATTTAAATAATTCCTAACAATCGGTTTCTAGACCCCTTCTTCAAACTTTCCCAACCTCTTGAGAGGTTCTTTGAGTAATGTTCCATTGTAGTGTTGATAGAGTAGAGGCCTGCACCCATGAGGGTTTCACAAACCGTGGGCGGGGGGAGTTTACATATCATCCAAAACTCACAATAAAACTGTCGCAGCTACACTGAAGTGCTAAAACCACAAAAAACCAAAAAAAAAAATCTATAAATTCTCAGATACTTCCTGTAAATGAAAAATCAGTCGGTACACAACCATCTGTGGTTTTTGACAACTGTAGCTGTAGGTTTCTGTTTCTCACGATAGCGGCGCTAAACACTGACAAAGATCGGCTCACAGAGCAGTTTTCCTCAAGCAGCAGCTAAACCACAGCTCTGTAATCTATGATCTTTTTTTTTTACATGATGCATTTTGACATCAACCTTTCAGCTTCTCATCAGGTGAAAAGGTAATTTAAGTAATCGACTCAAACAATGCCCTTAGTAATTATTTATGAAATACTAATATGATTATTGGCAGCTTGTGAACCCTGAATCAGTCGGGGTGTGTCTGAGAAGCGGTGCAGAGGCCAGCAGACACCAGGACACTGTGTATATTTTGACTGGTACTTGTAGGTTATGGGTCAGATACTTATCCCCTCCACACCCTCTCTGTCTGTTAACAGGTGGTGCGTGTGCCCAAACTGTACATCCGTGCAAACTGAATTGAACTTCCTCAATCCATCCTGCACTCCGCCAACTTCCTTTAATTCATTTCCCATCGGAACACAGTTTCCTCGATGTCTGCTCTGCGGGGGCCTAATGAACACACCGCCTCCACATTTACCTTCAACACTCTCATCCGCCCACCATCACCTCTGGCCGAATCAAGCATTCTTCTCCTCCCTGCCTTAGCACACTGTGGCCCGAACACAGCCTGAGTTAATAGAGTGCGTTCACTCATGAAACGTAATCACTTGCTGTAAACTTCGCCCCACTTTGCCGTAGTGACACTCCCCATTTCGTGCTTAAACAAGCTGTTTGCATACCTACGTACGCACACATGAGGACCACCGCTCTAAAGGCATGCGAAGGCATGGGGAGCTGAGTCACAGTCTGAGTCACACAAAGTGAGGAGGGGTTAAAGAACTGGACATAAACACTTTCTGTTGTACACGCTTCAGCTTTGATGGTACTCACCTTCCTAGTTCCTCTCCAATTTCATAGAAGTCCTCCACATTCTGTTGCTTGAACACCGCCATGACAGGCGTCCTCATTGATGTAGTTGATCTCCTTGCTGTGCACCGGGCGACAGGTGTCTGTCCGGCAACCTCGTCTCTTTTCCCCCGCAAATCGAAACCTGTGATGGAGACAGAGGTGTTGGCCTTTGATTTCTGAATAGAGCAACGAATATGTTAACAACATGTTGCAGCTTGCTGTGGAGCATTCCACCTCTGAGCTGTACCTTCTTTCACCTTCCTGTTTAGTAAGCCTCTATCACTATTGCTTGACCGGCAAGGGAAATGAAAAGTGCACTTTGTCACCCCTGTTCTTTATCTAAATACTGATTATTGGCTTAAAAATAAACAAGTACATTTGTGCCAAGGGGGGTGAATGTAACTGTGTTCAATTCTTGTAATTATAGCAGGGTTACAAATAGAAAGAGCACTTTGGGTAATTAGAGCAAGTTCTCTATTGTGAAACTCTGACAGAGTGACATTGGCAACAACACATGCTTTGTAAATATTACAGAACAGCCATTATCCCCTCTCCATATAAAAACACAATAATAAAATGTCAACAGTTCAATGCATGCAACTGTGAAGACTAATTGATCACCAACTAAACTAAACTAAACTTCCCATATGCTAAGATTCATGTCACAGAGTAAGAGGCCTCCACTGAGTGACTGCAGCTGAATCTCACCTTCGTCCTTCCTCCAGTCAAACGCAGAGCCGGTGATAAACTTCCATATGTCCCCACGTCTTCCTACAGCTGCTCTGCTTTCGTCACGGCTTCAGTTCACTTATAAAACTGCTCCTATACGGTCTCTGTTGTTTTCAGTCACTCCCTGCAGCAGCATCAGGCTTTAGAGTCTGCACAAGTCCCTCCCCCTGATGGCTCCTCTATGAAACTGAAGCATGAGACAGGCAGGCTATGAATAAAGATGACTGCTGTCTGGTGTTTGAGGTCATTAAGGAACCGAGGGATTACTAAAGTAAGCTGCTTTTTTTATGGACACACACTCTCTCAGCCATTGTTTATTGAATTTAACTGCTGTTACGAATACATACAGTGGTTTTAACAAAAAAAAAAGCTTCAACAGGAAGTGAAGTGCCCAAACTTTTCTGAAGTCATCCTGTCAATACACTTGTGCAATACAGTGCTGGTAAAAAAAAAAAAAAAAAAGCAAAAACAAAAGGAAAAAAAGACTTAAGAAAAGATGATCTCTCAGCCATTGTTTATTGAATTTAACTGCTGTTACGAATACATACAGTGGTTTTAACAAAAAAAAAGCTTCAACAGGAAGTGAAGTGCCCAAACTTTTCTGAAGTCATCCTGTCAATACACTTGTGCAATACAGTGCTGGTAAAAAAAAAAAAAAATAGCAAAAACAAAAGGAAAAAAAGACTTAAGAAAAGATGATAGTTTTACATGTAGCTTATTCAATGTAAAGATAAAATGTAAAAACATTCAAAATGTATAAAAACTAGTATAAGAGGTTGGTAAATGAAATATGATTCGACGTTGAAATCAGATAACAGAATTTGATAGGATGACTGAACATAAATCTGCCTAACGTTATTTTTTTAAGTTTTTATTTCTAGAGAGACCTGCTCTCACGAGGGGAACCAACTCAGTTTGATCGTCTCCAGCTTTTTTTCTCTAATCAAAATAACAGCAATTCTGTCATTTGTTTACAAGTGGTAAAACAAAGGCAGCAAACAAAACACCTCTGCTGACAGCATCTAGCCATTATGTATTGGCAGAGCAGATGGCTCATTAGGTATCTAACAGCAAAGAGCAAACTAAATAGCAGGTAAATAAAAAATGATGTGACAAGTTGTAAACAGTACATCCACACAAAATGGAGAAAAGCTGTGAAAAAAAAACATGGTTCTCCTTGTATATCTGCATTCAAACTAAAAAAACAACACTGTTGATTACACAAATTAATATATGGTTCTTTGTGTTCTGTAAAATGTTTCTGCTTTGTGGAATTATAAAAGAGGCACTGAAAGAGAAAGTGGTCACAGAGCTGAAGAGAAAACTGTCTCATGATAGTACCTGAATGTAAAAGAGAGACAGATGTTGGACAGCAAATCACTTCACAGCTGTTGTATGGTGAGCTGAAACAGTGAACTAAATGGTACCTGTAAGTGTAAACACTGGGATCACACGTTATACTGCCACTCTGAGGACAATCGTTGCAAATACATCAGCAATTTCAGATTGGGCTCATAAATACCAGCAATATATGTGCTTTATATTTTGCAGTAATGGGTTTTGTTTGGGAAAATGTAGAAAAAAACTTAAAAAACACTCTAAGCTTTATAAAACAAACAAAGAAACTTAAAATACACATATTTAAGACTGGTTTTAGTAAAGTAGATAATGCGGCCATTTCATTTGTATCCAATCGTATTGTCTTTTTAAAGTCGAGGACATCAAATTATTTCGACCACAAACAACATGGAATGATCTCCAGACGTTAGGTGTGTTTTCATTGGCAATATGGAAAATAGTAAAAAGAAAAATAAAACTTAAATGTTATGAGACATTTAAGAGGAGGAAATGAGGACAAAAAAAAAAAAATTAAAAAATTAAATTGCCAACCAGTAAGAGTACACAGCCATGGTATCAAAAATACAGATTTGGGCTGCAAGTGTTGAACATGGCATTGAAGGGTGAGGAGACATAAGACAAGTACACTGTTTTGGTCATCACATAAACATACAAGCTTACAGCCAATAAAGCTTTTACATAATAAATGGCAGGAATACTGATGGTGAAGCCTATGCAGCCTGTGACCTTTTGGCCCTTTGACGCAATTTCTTTCCTATAAAATTTCTAAGAAGTTGTACAATCCAGCACTGATGTGGAGTCCAACTCCAACAATTCTTTACAAAAATAAAAATCCTTTCACAACTGCAGAACATCACTGGTGTGCAGCGGTGATGTCTTCATCTTTAGACTTCAGCCTGGAAAGGTGCTTGAGCTTCGAGTTAGTTATCGTCCTCATCATCACTGACGAAGCTCCGTCCATCCTGACTCGACTCTCTCTCCCTGAGGAAGGTTTGTCTGATGGCTTCCAGCTCGGTCAGCTCCAGACGGACTTTCTCCAAGTGGAAGGAGCGGCGGTTCTGGATTTGCCTCATGGGGAACGGGTTCATGTCCACAAATGCAATGCTCATCAGCTTCCTAAAACCAAAACAAATAAATAAATACTCGGTCAGTCTAAGTTGGTTTTCTATAATTTATGACTTTAACATCCTGTTCAACATGTGTTGTTTATATTATGGGTGAAGTATTTGTTTGTAGAGAGAACTGATCAGAAATTACAGTTATTTTACTCCTTATTACTGCAAAGACACTGCTCTAAGAAATACCACACTCGTACGCATGACTGCCGACAATGTAAGAAACTGTACCTGGAATCCAGGATTGTTCTTGTGAAGTATCGAAGATATTTGAAAATGGTTGTGGAGTCCTGCAACTTCAAAAACTCTTCCTCCTTATACTTGAAGAGAGCGAGGGCACAGCGAAATATGATCTGAGCAGAAAAAACACAATGAACAGAGATGTCAAGTCCACGACCTGAATTTCCTGTGTGATATCAAATATCACCTACAGTCAAATCTACAATCTGAAAATCGCAGTTCGCAAAACGTGTTTGCACTAGTTTGGATGAGTTTTCCTCTGCTCCTGAAAATCATCAGTGGAGCAACACGTTATCTCATCTTTTCTATCTATCTCTATGAACATTCCCAGACCAAGCCCAGAAATCCGACTGGGGTGTGTGAGATCTGTGTATCACTGTTTCACGTTCTCCTCTGCCCCCTACCTTTGGACCTTCATACAGAAAGGCATCCCAGATCTTGAAGAGGATGTCGCTCACCACGCTGTCCACAAATACCACCAGGAACCAGTTGAAGGTGATGAGGGAGAAGTCCACCTTGTGCTGCTCAAAGTGGGCGTGGAGCCGTGGCAGCTTCTCGCTCATCAGGTCCTTGAACACACGCTGATCCACCTGAACAGACAGAATCAAGATATGTTGATTAAGATGTGTTGTCATTCACATAAAGCAACACTGTGACCTTTGACCTTGTTTACCTGTGAGCCAAGCAGGGTCTTTGTGTAATAGTCTCTCGGCATGAAGACTTCCACAATAGCTACAAGGCTCCAGAAAGCATCCTCCTGGTCCAGATAAAGCAAGGCAATGGCAGCCAACCTGAAGAAGTGATGGGATGAAAAGAATAATTACAACACAAAAAGGGAGACAGGGAACAGAAGAGAAACTAAAGCCTCTCGTGTACCTGTTCAGTCCTTGACAGTAGCCGATGTCTGGATTCCTCCAGGAGAAAGCCATCAGGACATTCCGGAGTTTCTGGATGCCGTCTGCACTCGGAGAGTTATAGTACTTGTTGTTGGGCAAAGTACGCAGCAAATCAAGCTCGATCTGCTTCGAGGCTGGGTTAGGCTTCTCCCGAGCCACATTCAGTAAGGTCTCATAATAGTCTGGAGCCAAAACATCCCGAAGCTTCTTGACGTGGAAGGAGACACACCAGCGCCAGACCTGGGAGCGGTGCTCATGGGGCATGCCGCAGCGAACCAGGGCTTTGAGCTCAGGGGAGCGAACCAGGTCCCTGTTCATGGTACTGGCCAGAAAGTTCTCCCACTTGACTCCAACAGACACTTCCTGATTTGTCATGGACAGGGACTTCAACTCCAATGCTCTCACCTTTGCAATCAGCTTCTCCTCCTCCTCCTCTTCTTCAGGCACCGTCTTGAAGCCAAACACGTCATACTCGCTAACAACATCCAAAGCAGAGAGGAAAACAGCGGAGCCATCATCAATCACTGGTGCTCAACTCACTGCATGAGGCCACACAATCTTGCCATCATGCTTTCAGTTCTACACCACATTGTGTTTTCCTGAATTTCTAACAATTATTATAGACAATGACCAAAGTTTGCTTTTACAGTTTAAAAAAAAATGACTGCAAATAATAACCAAAACAATGACAAGCTTTGCTTCAAGGCAATACAAATACAGTATGTATTCCTCGTCTGACACTGATTATTCCACGTTTTTGAAGAATCTACTGGATAAAAATGTCGTTAAAACAACTGATGTCCGCAATTGACTGCTGCTACAGAGATAATGTTTCCTGACTTTTCCACGTCCGTACCTGACAGTGTTTGGTTTGAGGATGGGGTGCTCCTGGTGATCGGTGCCCTCTGCCTCCAGTGCATCCTCTAACAATCTGGAAATGACCTCGCGGTCAGGCATCTGCTCTGAGGACGAACACACTGGAGTCTTGACTTCTTGAAGCAGCACCAGATACTTACTCTCCACCTGACACAGCTTGGCCTCCAGGGCTGTGTACTATAGATTAAACAAAGAGACGGTTAGCACAAGGATTCAGCTTCTTATTCATTTTTTTCCTGTTTTGCACTTCAGGATTAGAGGGGAAACCAGCTATGCTTTAACACTGGACTTCCCCGGTGAGTTACTCAGACTTCCTGTTTTTATTATAGAACAAATGCACCATGAACCAACAAACAGAAAACAGCACCTTTGCTTCTAGAGCTTTTTCTCGACTCTCCGCATTCCTGCGTAATTCTGTCAGCTCCAGGATCTCTTTGTTCAGGAACTTGTTCTGGGATTTGTAGCCTTGAAGACTGTCCTGAAAGGGACAAACACAGTAACAAGGTTCCAAGTTACGAAATTACGAAAAAATAATAAATCTCTATTCCTCCTAGGAATATAGAGTGTTTGTACTCAGCAGCTTTCTGGTTTTAATGATGTGTCTGCACCTTGAGGGTGTTCAGCTCCTGCTGCTCTTTGTTGGGAGAAAGTGAAATGGCATCATTTGTACTCCCGCTGAACTCCGAGCTCTGCTTCATGATGACCTCATCCTTAGCTTGGATGGTCTCCATCAGCATCCCCATCTGGTCATTCATCTCCCCAACTTTGTTTTTCAAGCCTTTTAACTCCTGTTGCAGGCTCTCCTTCTCCAAGGCCAGACGCTCCATGTGACCACACAAGGACTTGATCTGTCCGTCTCTCTCTTGAAGCAGGTCCTCCAGTCGGGCCATACCCTCCTGGTTTACAACCAAAGGCTGGTTCTGGTCTGAGGCTGAAGATGTGTCTGGAGATGAGGCTGGACAGAGCAGTGTGGGCCTGTCACACTGAGACGTCTTGAGTGTCTGCTGCAGAAGTCTCACCAGCTCCTGGTTGATACAGAATTGATTTGGTTCACATCAGTTGCCTGGTTCACACAAATACTGTATTTGCTGACTTAATTATTTTTTCTTATCAAATACATTTATTCAGAACAGTGTTGTATTCTGCTTCTGACTTTTTTCTTGATAAACTGTGGATTTCCTGTGGATACTTCAACTAAACTAAACTATTCTACTACATTTTTTTATCACTTTTTACTCCTATCACAACTGGGTTCAAATAACAACCACAGTAAATACAAAGAGTGTAAATTACTGTCAATGTGCCAATGTGTAAGTTTATTTGCCAATAACTGCAAGGTGATTCGTCAGTTAGGTTTAACAACTACAACATGTACTACATAAGGGAACAAAGCTTAAATATGTACAAGAAAATGTGTTGCGATTACACAAACACCCCCACATGCATGTGGTCACAGTGATGCAGACAAAATAAGTGTTACACACGACACACAGTTGTGCAAATATTTCCTAACACAATTAGAAAATGGTGAAAAATGTCCACAGAGACATGTGGGAGTACAACACTGGCTTAGGAAACATATTTCCACTGAGCAACTTAAGTAGTTATCAGGGTTAATTAATAAACTCGTCTCATTAACAATATAAACAATACAAGAAAAACAGAGATATTTAAACCGTTGACTGCTGTTAAAATATCTACTTCCTGTGTGGTGAGAGCCTCCGGCGTTACACTAAAAAAGCCATCAGATTACAGCTGGTTCCTGCTGGGGCTAGAGGTCAGTTTGCTAGTTCCCCTAATGTGGATGACGCATGCATGATGAAATATTACTGTGAAAACTGTGCTACATTCATTTAGAGAGAGAGCGAGAGATGAACGCTTCATTAATCATGCCCCAATATTCTTCACGATTTCATGTGATTCACAATACTGTGTACATTCCTGCTATTAAGATGCTATTAGGGCTGCAACTAACGATTATTTTTGTAGTCGGCTAATCTATAATCAAATTTTTCGATTAGTCAACAATTATCAATTATTTATTTGCTACGTTTCCCGTTTTTAACAAAGTTGGGTATTAATTGGATTTCATTGAAAACCGGTGTATCTTTATGTGTATTGAGCTTTGTGACAAGTATTAGAGGCAATGTGTCCACTAGTGATGCATATAATAGTATAATAGTAAAGACGCATATTTTTTTCAAATGGGGCTTAACCGGAGGTTTCAGTCACTGAAAATGACGTTAACGTTACTTTGAAAAACTCTGGGTGTTCCTCAGACACGTGAAAAGGTGAACCACAGTTTTAGCACCGTAACATGACGGTCGTCGGCGGCTTTGGATATCCTGGTACGTGTAAACAAAATTAACATCATCTTTTAAGAAAGGGGCCTTAAAATAGCCTAGCTATTGTTATTTTATACTGAGAGATGCATTTTTTGAAAGGTAGGCTAAAAAAAGAGAACAACTTACCCATCCGGAGCTTTGGATGCCAAAACTCCCGATAGTGCACTTGACGTGTTTATTTTCCCGACAATACTCCCAGACCTTAGACATTCGCGGTCTAACGTCACTATGCACCTCTGCTTCAGCCATCGTTGCTACTGCATCGACTTTGCTATTGCTATTGAACTTCTTCAGTGTTTAGTTCAATATGGATGCAGATGGTGCAGGCTATTACCCCTTACGTTTCCGGTGGTGCATTGCAACTTTATTTGCATGTATTCTAATGAACTGAATGGCGTTCATCATGTTGCTTAAAATAATATGTGACTAGACGACCACAAAATTTCTGGTCGACCATATTTAATAGTCGACGTCGTCGACGTCATCGACGTCATCGACGTCATCGACGTCATCGACTAACCGTTGCAGCCCTAGATGCTATTAATAATGAAAGTGATGAGACCGTACCTTCTGACTGGCGAGCTCCTCTATGAGTTTGGCCTGGTCCTGCTGCAAGCGTCTCAGTTCTTCCTGTTGGCTCTGGAGGCGAGACTGCGTATCCAAAGGTCTGCTGCCATTACACTCCACCGGTGAGCTGTCAGCACTGCGGGTCTCAGCACTGCGGGTCTCAGCACTGCGTCCGAACTTCCCAGAGCCCATTAAGTCCCGTATCAGAGGCCGTTTAGTCCGTGCTGAGTTGCGTACAAAATCAAAAGTAAAGGCTGATCCAAAGGAATCTGATGAAAGAACACAATTTTATCACTTGATGTGTATACCTGAATAGATGTGTATACAATGTAAATCATAAAATTGACCCCGAAATAAAAATGGGTGTCAATCCACAGGCAGAAGGTGGGTCGCTAAGACAGCATGGCATGGACGTACGTCTGTGTGTGTCCGAGTGCGGTTTCTGTTCCTGGAAGTCCTTGGGTGGGGCGTCCACCAGCTCCCACTCTTCAGCACTGTTGTTACTGGTGTAAAACACACTGCGCCTGCTCTCAGCTCCCCTCCCCTGCCGCAGAGAAGACATGGTGGTCCTGACAGAACAGAAAAACCAGACAGGAGGACAAGTGAGACCAAGACCGGAGCGTCAGTGAAGTGACTGCTACGATGTCAAAGACATTACAATACACTGAGATCACAACAATCCGCAGGAAGGCATGAATAGTAACATCAGCACAGAAACTTCCTTTGTTGAGGTTTTTCGACTTTGCCAACAGGCCTGGGAAACACAGAGCTGCGGCAGCAATACCAGAAAGAGCAGTAGTGAATAAAGACCAACCACCTTGACGGCTGTTGAAATAAATACGAATGAAAACTTTTGGCCGACTTGTGTTTTCCACTGCATCTAAATGTGAGATTACTGCAAAAAGGTTTCGCAGAATGTGGTTCTCACCTGCATCACACCTCATCTACGTGTTTCAGAAATCCACCTCATGTCCCTCTGACAGCTTTGTTGTTACAGTGCTGTTTTAACTACTAACTGCTGCTGCCCATGTTAAACATGCCAAAAATGTTCATGACAGGGTTACAGGTAGCTGCTTATCTAACTATTACCTGTATCAGAACAATTTTGCAGGTGCTGGAACAATAATAATAATAATAATAATAATAATAATAAACTTGTAACTAGTTGCTTTATGTGATTTAACACCGTCATAAAATGTAGAGCAGACTGGTATGGAGGGCTGCTTTTACAAGCGAGCAGCTCAATTGCTCCAAGATTCCTCTTCACCTTATCAAGACCAGTCTCTCTCCATTACAAATACAATGTGATTTCCGGTCCACGTGTCACATTTTTAGCATTACAGCGTGCTGCGTCACATGAATGGAAGTGTTGTAGGAGGGGAACTGTTGATGGCACCATACAGGAGCAACTAGTAAACTTAATGCAACCATTTCCTCTGCTGCAGTCAATTAAAGGAAGAACTGAAAGGGTGTTTTGTTTCCTCAATACAGCCCTAATGGGGCACATGCAGCAGCAGCAGACAAAACTAGTTGTGCCTGTTAAACGAGAGTCGAAACAAAGACAAATGCGATTCCCCTTTTAAATAGCTGTGTGTGAGCATGCTGCAGAGAGTTTTCACCTCAGCTCTGTTCCAAAGTTTTTTAAGGAGAAGTTGAGAGGATTTGCGGACACGGCAGAGGATCCTCTGGCTGACTGCATTCCCACCATTGCTCCGCCATCGGTATCCGTCTCCATGGCAAAGTCGCTGCGCACCTTCTCCATGCTGTCACTGAGCTTCTCAAACAGAAAACTATCTGAAAGGCAACACAGACAATTAGAATAGCATTATTATTTTTATTATATTATTATTATTATTTTAATATTACATGTCATTGCTCATGTTGCTGATCCTTTTCTGTAGGACCTTGTCTATGTCTAGCTTTTGTAGGGGCAATAAGACTGTAGTGACCCTGAATGGATTTCAAAATAAAGCAAAGCAATATTTTGTGAGCTATTTAAAACAGAATGGATGCCTGAGGGTTGAGCGGCTCCCTAACCACGAGAATATACATTATATAGAACTTCTAAGACCAGCAAGCTAAATATAAAATTTCCCCATTTGTATGAAATTATCTGGGAAAGCGTTGGAACGATTTATTAAAGGGCAGATTATAGAGATAGAGGAATTTCACAAAGCTGTGTGTTAACGCACACTCTTTTACCCATTGTTGCTTTCTAATTGAATCAATGCTCAACATGAGCAAACCTATAATGGTGGTGTAACAACATGAGAAACTGGCAACAAAAGAACCCAGCTTGAGTTTGCAACACTTGTGTCAACATTCAGCCATCAGATGATCAGTGTTTACATTCAGCTGGTTACTGGATGTGGTCAAACAGAGCAGTGAGCGTCCTGTCCACATTGTACATTTGCGTGTGTGTGTGTGCGTGTGTATGTGTATGTGTGTGTGTCTACCATTATCTTTGCCTACAAGGCCAGTGGGAGGGTAGGCCAGGGTCGGCGAGCTCCAGCTGTCTCTCTGGCCGGAGCCTCGGGTGTTGCTGTACTCCCAACGTTTCTGTTGCAACTCCTGCAGCCAGTAATGCATCACCTGCTTGCTGGGGGCCTGAGAACGCAAACACATAAAACCACCACACATAAACAAGGCTCCTCGCTAACATGCACTCAAATCCAGACCTTTAAAACACTCAACAGGCTACTGTAAACATGGCAAGCGCAGATACAAGATACCACAGAGCAAATGTGAAAAAGAAAAGTGAAACATTAGCAATAATAGCATGGCACCGCGGTAACACTTGTGGGTTTATATTAAACATATGAAACAGTCTGAGAGGCCTTTATATAGCTGCTTACACTTTAATAGCAGTCATGTGAATGAGCAGGTGCTGGTTTCAGTCTCAGTTCCAACGAGAGGGTTTGATAGGAACTATTCAAACCATCTGCTGGGACTGGTGTGGGCCTCAGTCTGCAGCCAGGATGACTGGAACCAAAACGACCAGGAAACGGTCACATTGTCATGTGACCATCACATGAGATGTCACGACCCCTTTCCACAGAAGAGATACTATGATGTCATGTGTGTGTTGACAGTGTCACAGCTGGACAGGTTGGTGACTAAGCTCCTGTCTGGTAAACATGACCTGCTCTATTGGTATTTTTTTATATAAGCACCATGTCTTACCGAACACAAATCAACGTGTCACGTGGGGCTGATTAAAGAGTGTATCCAGTAGTGATGGGTGGGTCAGGCTCTCGCGCAGAATCAAGGAAGTGACACATGACAGAAAAGAGGGGGGACACGCGCTGACAGGCGCAGTGTTTACCTTGAGGAGAAACTCCTTCCCGGCCGTGCGGATCTCAAACTGACCCTCCTCCCCCTCCACGTCGTAGCAGAAACACGCGTCGCATATCTCGATGTGGCCCAGGGGCAGCGCATCCTGGGGCGTCTTGAAGTAATACAAGTAACACTTCCTTGGATCGTACACGAACCACCTCGTCCTGTAGCCCCGCAGAGGCCCCTTGCCGGACAGTTTGTTCAGGTAGCCGCACAGCTTGGACGCCTGCTCCTTCGCCCCCTCGATCTCGGCCACGTCCACGGACCTGGCGGCCAAGATCCGCGGCGCTGCGCCGCAGGGCGCCTCGCGCCTGCTGCCATCCTCCTCTCCGTGCATCTTCACACGGCGGTTCTTCCTCTGGCAGCGCAGCGGATGCTCGCTGCCGTTTCCACCCGCATGACCGACTGGCTCCTGCGCGGGGCATCATGGGAGATGTAGTCCGCGGCGCACTGTGCCTGTGTGTGAGTGTGAGTGAGAGAGAGAGATAGGGAGATGCTGAAGCACCGCTGGGTGGCGGTGTTTTACAGCAGGAGTAAAAACCATGTTGTTACCAAGTAAAGAGACGAGCACATAGCTAACAAGCGAGGTGCTAGCGTTGTGGCGAATAGGTGAACAGGAGGTCAAAGGTCAAAAGGTACCTGTTTGGCCCCTGTTCACAGTGTATGTAATATTTCATACCATGTTGGCAATGAAGTAGCTTTGATTAATGTTTGAACAACAACAACAACAACGATAATAATAATAAGTTACTGAATTTGATTGAATTTATAGCTATAGCTTATCATGAATAAATGTACTTAAATATACTTAAATTTCATCTACTTGTTTGGTAGCATAAATCCTGCCAGTGTTATATTATTTATGTAGTCATCATTATAATAAGCATTTATTATCACTAATGCATTATCACCTAGTGTACAAAGTAGTTAAGTTAGTGTAGTAAATAGTACAAGAGTTTGAAATCTAAAGTGAAGATGTCCCTCAAAATTGCACTCAAGAACTTGAATAAACATCCTTCACTTCACATCCCATCACTTGTCATGTGCTGAACTAACAGGCCAAGTTTTCTCTTTGTAGATTAATGTAATTTGCCATCAAAAACGCAACCAAAAAAAAAAATCTTATCCAAAATGACTCATAGTTTGTATTTCAGTGCATGCAATCCATTTCCCACCTGCTCTGCTCTTACTTACACTGTAATGATCAGATTATCAATCTTGTTGACAGCTGTATTATCGCAAAGGCAGAATCTGGGATGATGACATATACGTAACTATATGTTATTCACAGTGTAACATATCATTTGAGCCTGAAAAACAACACAGACCAGAGTTTGGCCTGTTGGAGCATTTCCTGCTGGAAACCAGAGCTTGTTTAAAGGTGTAGAGCTGAATAAGCTGTCAAAGCAAAGATTCTTTATGGCCACATACTAAAACACGTTATAACCTGATGTGTGTAGAACACAGGGCGTAAACAGCATGGCAGGTCTTAGACTTGAAAATATGCCTTTTATTTCTCCCCATTTAAATTAGAAAAATAAATCCCTGTAACGACCTGTAACGTCATGTGTTATTATTCAATCTGCATTACTACCTTCACAAGATTTGCCTAATTGTGTTGTTTGTGAAAATGTTCATTTTCGGTTGTGTTCGTGTTCATCTGAGGTTTAAAGGAAAGTTGAAGCAAAAGTGATGTGGTTCGGTTGTAGTGACATTTTACTGGCGTCAACTGACTTGTGACCTTTTAAAGACCCACATCCTCCTATAGGTGCTGAAAGAAGATCTAAAAGAGCCTTTTGCCTGCTAAACGTCAGGCAGGTCAAATGTGTGTCACTGATGCTGGAGACAACATACATTTCTGTGTAGTTCCTGCATTGTTAACACTTCACTATGCTCAATTTAAACATCTAGTGTAATCGATTCTTCAAAGAAAACAGTGAACCACAAACTAGTCTACACCCCCAGAGGAGCACATATTGACTCACAAAGACATTTAAAACTGACAGACACCGCCGACAGGATGATGTTGAAATTCTAGGCCATGCACGTTACTGTAGCAAAACTTAGTCATACAAGGAACAAATGTACACTATGTTCTTCCTGTGTACATTTTATCTATGTAGTAATGATATCAGTGTCCAATGAGGCACACTGATGTCAGTTTCTGTTCAGATACATCCATAGATGACATGACAGCAGCAGTGTGTCCCCTGAGAATGAGGCAGGAGCACGACCTGGTGAGTGCTGAAATCCAGTCTCATCCAGCTCGGCATGACACAGACGGTTTCCGGTTATTGTTTCTCCCCCACAGGGAGTTCCGGACCCAAACCATGGGAGATGATTCACGATGCCTGTCACAGCGATGGGGGATATGAGTTAACCATTATTTATGACAAGCTCATAAACAAGGCTGGGAAAGATGTGACTTTATGAGGGTTTTGTGCATAACCACTGAAACCTTTGGAAGTTTTCCCAAATATTTCCATTCTTCTGTTTATGCCCTTTCAACAACGACCACTATTTATTGTAAATTAAGGCTAGATAACATGAAAGGATCGACTAGTGACGTAGCTTAAGCTCCCATTACCATAGTAATCAGACAGTCTGTGGGTAAAACATCTCCTCTTGCAAACCAGTGCACCCATGTGCACAAACCACAGTTTCTATTCAGCTTACTTTCCGTTTCTCTTCAGGAAGCTGTAAAGCACATGAGATGTATGAACTCTGCTGTGTCGTTGCCAGGCATCACTGGTTTCCAAGCCGGTGGGGGAAAAAAAGCGTGTAACTGTAAATGTCACCTGTCTATATCTCCCATGTCGAGTCGCCCTCCCTCAGAACACCTCTGACTGCAGATCACACACTGATGAGAAGTTGAGACAAGCATTTTAATGTTTGCTGAAATGACACCGAGTTCAAACCACACAGCGTCAGGCTCGAGGAAAGGTATGAACTGCGTCCGAAACTTTTAATAACCGCGTCAGAGCTTTGCATTTGACCAAAAGCGACCCACTAAATAATTTTATTGTTCTTCTAGGGGTTGAAAGGAATTTGCGTGCACCGTATGAAAAACAGAAACGCAGACCTGAAAAGATTTTTTCAGGGTCACGGACAAAGGATCAGAAAATTCCAAAATCACCCTCCCTTCGGAACTATCTTAAGTTGAGCATCAAGGTAAGATCTGTGCTTTAATGGGCAACAATTTGCCAAACAACAGCATGGTGTTACATCAGTAATTACAGTTTTTGTTAAATGAAAATGGAAAACAGCGCTATTTTTAAAGTCAGAACTTGTGAAACTGTCAAATTTGCATTATTCCTTTGGGGCATATAGGTTTCTACAGTAATATGTTGTAATTAAATGGTAATAAATCAACAGTATGTAGTTAACAATGTAAACAAGAGTAGCAGAGACAAATAGCCATGTTTCTACTGCAGCACCAGTTTTAATTTCAACGATGAGAACACTGAGCTGCTTTTAGTCTCTGGTTTAATACCTCCTGGAAAATAGGCAAATGAGTTACAGTAACAGCCTCACTGTTTATGCCGGCTCACTGCACTGGATGTCTGTTTGGCTTTGAATAGGACCGAGTGAGGATGGAGCCGAGAGAACCACGCAGGGATCCTCATGCTGAACTGACTGAGGGAAGACTAAAGGAACTGGCATCAAAGTGGTTCATCGAGACTCAAGTGCCACTCATTGTCCACAATGGCCTCTTCCCTGCCTGGTTCCTGGGCTTCATCACTAGAAAGTAAGTGTCCACTGGAAAACAGCTACTCACTTTTTTGTAAAATGTAGTACAAACTGGCCTTTGATGGATGAGGTGGGGTTTTTTCATTTGTCATAAATTGAAAAATAAGAGGACAATTATTTCTTATATTATAGTTTATTACTTAAACCTTATTAATTGGGTGCTCCTTTAAGTATTAATGAGAATGTACATCAGATGCAGTGGCATCTTAAAGCATTGTTGAGGACAGTTGTATGACACAAGCATAAAATAAAATTAAAATGTCAGTCTAATGTAAATGAGTTTATTGGCCTGTGTCCTCCTGCAGTTCTTTCCTCTGGCAGGTGTAAACACCTACATACAGCTGAGTATTGACGTAATTAAGGAAAGGGCTTGGAACGAAATGGATTTTCCCCCGGTACAAAGAAATTTCCCGTGTGATTTACATGAACCCTGACATCCCTGACACTTGACCAAATGAGCCTTTCAGAAACACGCACGCAAAAAAGTTTAACTTGAACTTTCATTTTTAAAGAAATTTTTTTACCTTTCTACAGGGATGCTGAAGAAATACTCAGAGAAAAGGAGCTGGGCTGTTTTCTGGTGCGTCTCAGTGACAAGGCCCTCGGGTACATTCTGTCCTATAAGTGAGTATTGTTTAGTTTAGACCCCATAACTGATGTCAAATCTGCTGTGGCTGATTCAGTCTTACACAGAAGATCTACTGTTGTACACATCTTATTTAATCAATTTAAACCAAACTGCAAATCAAATCATTATGTTCTTATGACATGGACTCCATCTTTCTTTTATATGCATATACCAAAATTAAATAATTAAATTATAAGTTAATCTATAGCTACACATTTTCTTCCCCTGTTGCAGAGGCAGGGATCGGTGTCGACACTTTGTTATCAACCAAAGTGATAAGGGGCAGTTTGTCGTCTGTGGAGACAGTGAAGGACATGACACGGTACCGGAGCTGATAGAATACTACAAGTCAAGTCCATTTGAGCCGTTTGGAGAATATCTGACATCTTCGTGTTTTGAGGTGGGACAACAGGCCTTTTTAAGTTATTTTCTCACAGCCGCGTTGACCAAGAATGAAGGTCTGACCCGTATTGTGTTTTTGCATTGATGCAGGTAATGGATGACGAGCTGTATGACACCATTAACATCAGCCGGAAAGAAAAACACGTGGCTACGAACAGAGCTGTCAAAAATGTGCGAAAACAGAATAACTTGGCCGCAGAGCAGCCGCACACACAGCCACCAAAGAGCAACAGGATAGAGGCGAGTACATTTTACTGATTTTTGATTTAAGTCATTATTTAAAGTAAATTGGAGTTTAACAAAATGGCTTGTCATGTCAAACAGGAAGTGCCGCCGTTGCCTTTGAGGAGCAGGCACTTTGATAGTGGTCTCCTGCAGGACCAGGACAGGGTTTTGTACGCTCAGCTCAGGAAACAATCCCCCAGTTCTCAAAGTAATAATAATCCAGTGAGATCCAACAGATCCACCGCACAGGATCAGAGTGTCAGTCGCTGTAGTCCTCCATCGAGACCATGCTCTGTTTTCTCTGAGATCGGCCTCCTGGACCGCGAGCACAATCACAGGCTGAGTGTACCCCCCTACACCCCACCGAGACTGTCCCCCAAGCCCATCACACAGGCACCGAGCGGTGTCCTGCGTTCAGAGAAGACAGAGTCCTGCAGCACACTGAGCAGTCTGGACTACATGGACGACGGTGCTGTCTATCACTTGGCCGGCAGCCCTCACACTGCACCGTCGGAGACATTAGATCAGAGCAGTGATTCACTGTACGCAGAGGTTACAGATGAAGCCCTGTTCAGTCACTTCTCCCAAGACAACACATATGAGCAGATCCCTGGGCACGAGGTAGCACTTCAGCCTAAACCCAAATGCAACACTTACAAGCCTCTGGAGGACGTTAAACCCAAAGCAGTGAAGGTTAGTGTGATCTATTTTTTTTTAAAAAAAGTTTCTATATACTTCTTCAAATTCTCCATAATATATATTATACATAATATATAATTTTTTGTGTTTGATAATGAATTTACTCACTTCCTCACAGAATGACAAATGGAAATGGTTCTTCCCTGAGGTCAAGAGGAAACGCTGACTAAGGCATTCACTTATCTTACCCTGACACTACTGTGCTACCAACATACACTCTGTCACAGCTTATTTTATATATTTAACATAAGATTACATGGTTATAAATATTATTCTGTATTTCTGTATTTTTACGTTTTGTTTTTTTTTAATCTGCAAGTGAAATACACTTTGTACACTGAAATATCAGCTTTGATTAAACTCATGCTGACAAGTGGATCAATAATTGATTTGTGTTTCCTCTAGACTAAGTATTTTCTTAGTCAATTATATGTAAAAATGTGGGGTTTGTGTGTATTTCAACAGAAACTGTATGGTTATGATGAAGACGGTGGACGCAAGGGTTCACGTAGAGAGTGTGTACAGTTTATAATGACCCTCATTTCACTAGCATCCTTGTTGATATGGGATTTAAACAATATATAACAGCAAAATCAAATGTTTTCATGATAAAAGAAAGTCGACATGAGATTGTTGTGGACCTTATGTTTTTATGCTTTTAAGCATTGTTCAATATGCGAGTAACAGATGAATCAGGGCAGCACATGCCTTACGTCCACTGCTCTTTACATGTTGAATCCTTCTGTGAACCCTTGAAAAGTACAATTATGTCATACTTCTACATGAAAACACACGGTGCTGGCAGTAAAATTCAACGAACGCATTCTGTTTTCTGTAGTTAATCTGTTTGTTGTTTTGACTATAGGCCGTCATCAATGCTGCACTTCACTGACAGGAAACTGAATTTGCATAAAGACTTCAAATGTCTGTATACGACAGCAATGGGGGAAGTCAGGTGTTAAAATGTCAACTATTATCTCCTGCAATTTTCCTTTCCAATTACAGTAACAGTGGGCACAGTACAATTTTGGTAAACCGAGTCTTCAGTGGCCCGTGGCTTCCTGAATGCTTTACATGATATGGCCTCTATATTATAGTTATATTCAGTAGCAAAAATAGCAAAATACAGCTGACATGTCTGAAACTGACATTAGACACTGGAAAACAAAGGGTTAGGATACACTTCTGATAAGACAAACAAGAAACAGAATCAGTCGGATTCCATTTTAGCCTAGGAAACAGTTGCTTACAGCCATGGCTCCTTTACAGTCCAACTATCACAGTGTGCCAGAAGCTTCTCTGCTGGAACCATACTTATCAGATTTTTTCCCAATGAATTAATGAGGCCACATGATCAGCACTGTATTGCAGTGAATATGTGATACTGCCCTCATAAAGGGGACCAGACATAATGTCATAAATGGACAGACTGTCCTGCAGATTTCACTCCGTGTGTGTAATGTGGTCTGCTCGCTTCATTTATTTTCTGTCTGTATGACTGGAGCCACAGTTGAATCAGTTGAAGAGTTACACAGTAAACATTCTAAATGGGTTCATTTTTTGTTGTCATTTTTTTTTTTTTTTTTTTTTTTTTTTTTTTTTTTGCAGTGTTGTTATGTAACAGGAAACAAACCAAACCTGTTTTCTTTCTGAGTTACACCAATGCCAGGTTGTCATAGGCTGCAATTATCTGACTCAGCAAATTAAATAGGTCACAGCAACAAAGATATAAAATTGGATAGTAGTCCAAGCAGATGCCTGACCATGTTAGGGTAATGATAAATAAAACTGCATCTGCATCTGCCCATCATCCATTTCTACAGTCTGAATCATTAGTGCAGCCTTTACCAAAAACTCAATCTGCACAAAAACAACGGTATACACTGTAGTTCATATAATGCAAATCTGAACTCTGCAGCCAAAACCCTTTAATCATTCACCAACATGACAGAGGCCATTTCCTCCAGTTTTCTACCGCGATTCATTTGTGTGTGCTGGATGTAATCATGCTTATAATGCTGAGGCAGCTGGCTCTTGATCACATCCTGCCTAACAAGGTATTACAGCTCATATACAGTCATTCATTTCCTCATCTTTACTATGCACACTCCTTGATCATTATGGATGGGTGGGTTGAGGTGAACTGGTTATATAGACAGGATATTGCTGCACTCAATGAAGTGAGAGCCCCTGTATTTCAACAATTCTTTCACGCTTTTACAACAAAGCAGACAAATGCTCTCACACAAGTGAATTCAATACACAGAAAAAAAATAATTTATTCAAAAACCTGAAGTCACATAAAATACTATAACATGTATATCCAAAAGATGGCTGTAACTAACATCTTGTGATAATAGCTGAGGCAGATGAGAGCTACCAAACTGAATTCAGATGACAGAGCCCTTAGTTTCACCAGAGAACAGTCAAATACGATTGTCATCATCCTCAACCTAAAATGACAGAAACTACACAATGAAATAAAAAAAAAGATTGCATAGCTTACACAGAGTATCTGTATTCACTAAATGCCAGAGATGTGCTCTGATTCACTTCTAGCTTGTATCTTGTGTCATTGTAGGAAGACGTGCAATATAGGTAGATAAGCATTTTATGTTCAATGTGTTACCTTAAGTGTCAGTCCAGAGTCTGGCTCGTCTTTGTTTCATTTCCCATTTTTCTTAAATTAAAATGTGGAAAATGGCTTTTTCTCCCAACAAGAGATCAATCCAGGTCCAGCACTTCATAGGTGATAAGATGAAAAATATGTTTTCGTCTAAGGTAAAGAAATCCCCGTCCTGAGATTTCAGCTTTGCCAGTTACCATGACTTGTCTCTAAGCCGTTTTGACTGAGGCCGGACATCACAGATGTGTGATGTTTTTGTTGATGGGGCTGGGGACAGGCACTATGCTGTGGCCAGGGCGTGGTTCAGGTGGAATCCTGAGATTCCTCAGGCTGTCGACATTGGAAAACTTCCTTTTCAAACCCCTCAGATTCGTATATGGAAGGTACTGGAGCAACAAAAGCGACAGTAGGAGAATCCAGCAGTAAGGTCAATGTGCATATAAACACACTGTGTTTACAATCAGGAAACCATATGTTAATCTTTTCAGCTGGAGCATCCAGTCAGGAGGCAAATTTCATACAATGGAATAGGGCATATTTGTGAAGTCAGAATTAGTTTAAATGATGGAAAAATAAATCCCCTATTTCATATAAAATGAGGCGTAAATCTATTGTGACCTGAGTTTACATGCACTATTTTAAATGTTGTTTAAAGTAAAATACATTTATTTACCTTAAAAAGTCAGGAGCCCTAGATATCATGTTTTCAAAGTCGGCATAGGAGAGTTTGTTGTCTCCGTCCAAGTCCGCCTCCTCAATGGTTTTCTCACACACCAGCTGCACCTCCTCTGGGGTCAGCTCCTCCTTTGTCAGTTTATTCAGGGTTTTTTGCAGGTCCTCTTTGCACAGGTAATTGTCCACATTAAAATCTGTGGGAAACAGGATTTACAGCAAATTATGGCTAACATTCATTTGATACAGTGTAGAAAACTGCAACAAAACGAATGAAAGGAAAAGTTGTCTTTTAGAAATTCTGTTGCACCGTATATTTTGAAGGCATATATGGCCTTGAGTTCTCTCGGTGCCATTTCACTGAGCACTGAGAACATGTCGACAAACTCATTGAAGCTGAGGTTGCCCATCCCGTCCTCTGAGAAAGCCTCCACGATCCTGTTGCGAAATGGATTTTCCTACAGATGAGGGGGATAACAACCAAGTGCGCAAATTGTTTACTACATTGAGGAACATTGTACAGCTTGTAGGCTAATAAGAAGAAAATAAATGTCACATATGAGCTGCAGTGGCCGTCTGCTGATCTCAGGGTTCATCTGAAAAAAGGCTGACGCTGTCTGTGTGCTGGTATGGCAAAGCCAATAATTTCTCCTCTATTGCTCAGCCATTGATAGTAGGGGTTGTATATGCCAGGTAATTAGCTCATTTGGCACAAGCTGTAATAAATTACTACTATAGAGGAGGCCATCATAGGAGACCTGTGTGTTGTCCTGAGCACTATTATCATGTCTGAGCTCGGTATAGGCTCAGCTGAATTTTTATATATTAACTAAAGATTAGTGTCATACACTCAGATGTGTGACGATGATGATGATGGCTTTATTAATTATATCCTCTATGGTGTGTATCGATTAGGTGTCAGCCAGCACAGACAGAGGGTGCCATGTTTGTGAACTCTTAATCCAAACACACAATGTAAAATAACACAAACATCTGATTAATTTAGAAAGTGTTGCGACCCTTGGCAAATTCCATATTGAGGTTGTCTAAAAAATGGTTTTACCTTTAACTCTGGCATGTTGACTATCAGGGCTAAAGGCAACTTGCAGTCAGGTTCATTGGTGTAGTCCATCGGTACAAGGTGTGGAGCCAACTCATGGTATCTACCATGTAACCTAGAATAACATAGAATAACTCAATATCTAGCTGTAAACAAAATGCTTAGCATGGCTACATTCTCCTCAGTGAGTCCTGACACCAAGGGCATTCAAAAGGTTACATTTATATGGATTTCATTTTTTAAGTGTTGAGGCTGCGCATGTAAACAGAGGTGGAAACGTGACACTTCATGGTCTTGAACTGAAAACAACACCACAGCCAGAAGGTCAACATGACTTTCAGGGGTTTGTGTAACACATTGATACAGCTACAGGGACGATTTGGGGAGATCGATGAGATATAACTAGAGAATTGGATTAGAGAATAAATTAGGATGTCAGTCTGTCCTACAAAATTTAGTATCCGTGAAATAAGCTGCAATGTTGATAATAAACATTATATGGACACGGATTGAAATACTCAGCTGATGCCCGTCAGTAATATTGTGCTACATGACAACGCTGTAATCGAAAGCAAACAAACTGTGTTTTTAATCAAACAACACAAAAGCTATTGTGTTGTATTACACTTAAATTGATACTGTGCTCTTAACAGAATGAAAATGAAATGAATGAAAAGAATGGTTTACCTCATCAGTTCTACCATAATCTGAAATCTGTAACATCTCTACTACCATTTCCTGAGCAGTGCCCCAATATTACATATATAAGCTGCCAATTAGATCAACTTCAGCATCAGGTTTCACCCAGTGGGAGACAGTCCACTTTGAGGACACGCTTCACACTGTAGACCGCAGCCAAATGCAGCCTGAGGTGAAAATGATTTCATACAGAAAAAAACTTTCTTGAGTTAACAGTAAATCAATGAATTAATAACTCATACATCTAGAAGATGTAAGGAAAACAGGTCAAATACAATATAGTCTGGTACAGTCTGGTGATGTTATGTACTGTGCTGATATGTGCGATTTGTAATTGACCTGCAGTACATTCGAGAGCATCAGCATTAAAAGGTGCGCCTTTTAAAACTTACCGGAGAATTTCTTTGCGAGTGAAAAATGTACAGTCCTGCAATAGGGGAAAAACAGTATGTTAAAAATTTGAGGAGGGACTACGCTGTGTGACTTATTGCTGAATTTACAGTAATTATTTGCATATCCTACATAAGGCTCTAAGGACACTCCTGTATTACACATGAGTGAGTCATAGAGAATATATTGCCGGTCATCTATGGCACTCAGCGTGTCCCATTTCTCCTAAATGAGGAAGTGTCTGTGAGTGTTGTCACCTGCCACTTGCAATAAGAACGCTGAGGCAGGGGAACATGATCTGCTGTTGTCTGACATGCATGTACTGGAACTCGCATTATACAACACCCCGGCTGAGAGCACCTCGCTTTACAGTCTGTATTGTAGCAGCTCTGTCTGAGCTGAGCTCCGGAGACAATGACATTTCGAACATAAATAGAGATTTCTGAGTACAATATCGTAACATATACTAGTCTTCATCATAAAACATGATGCAGCGAAGCAGGCAGAGACATTAAAAAGATTTTGAAGTGTACTACAGTCATACTAGTCTGTCATGCCTCAGTCATGTGATTACATATAAGGTGTTATATCTTGATCATATGATTAAAGAGATCAAATGTATCAATGTTACCGAAAAAAGGTAACCATCAGAGAAGGAGTTTTTGTAGCAGCAGACAGGAGAAACCAGAGAGGCTCTTGAGATGCAAACTGTCTCCTGCGAGTAGAGTTTCACAGCATATCACAGTGACTTGGCATCAATTATTAAATCCACACCTAATCACATGATAAACCTGTGCACATGAAGATCTTCCCCCACACACAAAAACATTTAACACTGGAAGGACAAAGAAAAAAAAACCCTCATCTATCAAGACTGTCAGCCTTTAAACAGTTGAGTCATACATGATGGCGGCTCCCGTTGTAATTGATCATTGCCTTTATCATTAATTGATGTTAAATTAAAAACAACCTACTTATATAAAATTGATGTCAGGCAATATTAATGATCAATATTAAAAGCACACATTCACTTTTCTCTCTTTCTCACAAAATTTGCTTAATCAATTAAAACCAAGATTCATGGGGGTCACACTATCAGGGCTCGTATCAGATGTGATGCAGATGGTGATGTAACATAACAGCAGCAACAACAGCAACAATAATGGAATAGTGAGCGAAGCCAGACGTTGCCTTTCATAAACACGTTTTCTCATCATAGTTTTATAAACTGCTGTTACCTGCTGGTCTACAGATCACAGGTGAGCAACCGTGAATGAATGACTGAACATGCAGGCTTACCTGGTAGGCATCAAGTTGCTCGTCTGTAAATATTGTTTGCTTATTACCCATTTTAATCAAGTCATCAGTCACTTGAACACATTCACACTGAACGTCCGAAACCTTTTCTCATTGAAAAGCATTGATGGAGTCACAGTGTCCAACGCAGCGTATATTTTCCCCAGATGATACTGGTGTCCTCACAGGGGGTGATATCACATACTGCAAAATGTAAAGGATGTATTTAGAAATGAAAGATTAAAAAAAAAGAAAAGGAAATAGCCGTATATCCAGTCGTGTCAGAACCAGTGGAGGCTGACTGCTGAGCCCGGGGAGTGCAAACTGATCTGCTGCTGCCAGCCCTCAGCTGCTGTCTCACAGGAGTCAACACAAACCAATAGAACCGCAGATAAATAAATAAACAAACAGACAAGCAAATAAATAAATAAATACTGCTGAGGGACAGCTGCCCATGTATGTTGGGTGACTGCAGTGGAGGACATGTCAGAGAAAAATATTATTGTTATAGTTTATTGTTGTTCTGTTCTGTATTGTTGTCATTATTATATATTCTGTATGTTATCTTTTGTTTGCCATGTAAACAAATTTATTGAGCTGCATTGATTAATCTGTAATGCGTTTTAAATAATTATAGCAGAATACAATATTCCCATCTGAAGGTAACTAAAATGAATGAATGAATGAATGAATGAATGAATGAATGAATGAATGAATGACAAACACTGATTCTAGCATCTCAGTCATTTTATTACTTTATTTTTTCATTCATTAAATTATTGTTGTTGTTGTTTACCTTTTCTCCTTTCAGATGATTTTTAATTTCACAGCATATTATCGCTGTGAGATGGTTTACGCTGCTGATGGATTTCTGATCCTTAGAGCTTCATTTCCATCTGGATAATAATCCTGATCCACTTCAGCTCCCCACAGGAACAATTATAGTCCGGGTTCCAAGTCAACAGGAAGAACAGTCTGGACTGAAACAGAGAACCTGTTGATCGGAACAAATATCTGACAAATACTGTGTTATCATGTTATCATCCTCCAGCTCCCTCTGACACAAAGCATCACCCCCTCCTCACTTATCCTGGGCTGGACATCCACCTGCCTGCTGCTCCGTGTCCTGACTACACCCCAGGACAGATGCCAATTTCACATCCCCTCCATAATAACCACTGACCCGCCTTTTCATTGCACCGCTTAAATCACATCACTTTACTGCAACAGGACGTGTAGCTGGTAACAAAAGTTGCCCGGTATGGAGCCAAAGCGAGAGAAGGACCAAGGTATGTTGTGTTTATAGCTTGTTGCTACGTCGCTAGCCACTAGCAGCTTATGCTAGCGAGCGGTGGCTTATGTTCCGACGTAGCACAGAGCGTCCTGTTCATCGCAAACAATTTTACGTGTGTCATGGTCAGAGAGAGAGAAAAAAAACATTTATAGTTTCATTATACAACCAACCCATGTTTCACCCCTCTACATCAACCCCTTGACATCAACTCACGTCGCTCACAGGTAGCTACCAACCTACATTAGCTAACAACACTTACTGGTGGCTGACTGTCAAGCTAAACCAAATATCACCACCTTGATTTCTCTGTACGTGTTCAATGGCCATCCTTAACCCCCCACGCCCCCACCACCACTATCACTGTCTCCCACATATCGTCATAATGCTGTTATGAATATCAGTCTGTCCTTTCATCATTTATACATTAAATGGCCTAAATAAAATCAGTGTTGATGTAAATCTAATATAACAGGATAAAATGAGGGAAAACTTCTCTACAGCCCAGGATCATTATGTGTGGTTAACCTGATGAGCCTCAGTGTCTCACTGCAGCAGGCTCTCGAGGGAGCATTCATTAGAGTTCGGGACTAATGCTGCCTTAGGAAATCAAACAACCAGAGAAACTGCACCATCACATTCATACCACAAACCCGTGTGTGACCCCTTCTCCCCCTGGAGCTGAACATTTCAGCCTGGGCTGCATTGGTCCCAGTGGGTTGTATGAATAAGTTTGTGCAGTGCAGAGCTGAACCTTAAACTGAAGAGACACAGTGCTTCTGCTGTGCTGACTCATAAGATTTCTATGGTTTTGATTCACATATTACAACAGAAGATTTAATGTCCTTTTCTATGCTGCAGATGCAGACTGTGAGAAGGTAACAGCTCTGCTGCTCAAGTCACGTACGGGAGAATTTGATTTGGAGTCGATACTGTTTCTCAAATTGAAAGGTCTCGGTAAGAGGAAATTAGTTTCAGTATTTAAGGCTTCAAAATAACTTGATTGTTTCCGATTATTATCTTTGTTCTTGTTTTTCTTGCAGGAATACATGATCTTGGATGCACTGGGGAGTGCGTGAATTTAGAGAGACTGGACCTCTCTGGGAATAACATCACAAATGTGGGTCCTTTATCATCCCTTCGACTGCTTTCTGTACTGAATTTGTCTGCAAACAGGATTTCCAATTTAGGTAAGAGTTCAATGAGAAAGGCACTATTGTCGACAGATTACGGTTGTTTTATTTAATGTCATTGCGTTTGTATTTTCAGAGCCACTACGCAGTTGTGACAATTTACAGAACTTAAATCTGGCTGGGAATATCATATCAAGGTATTGCTGTATATCCACTGACCACATGATCACTTGAGATAGAGAATATCAATGTGACACTTATTACTATGTTAATCACATTTTATACATAACAGTTCAATAGGTCATTGATGTTAAGCTTAAAACTATTTTGCTGATAGTAAAATTGTACCTCTTGATTTGTTTTCAACAGCTTTGAGAGCCTTCACTGTCTTCAGTCTATGAGAAAGCTTGAAAGTATACGTTTTAAAGACAACACTTACAATTATTCCAATCCAGGTAATTTGTAATTATTTGAATCATTACAATCCAGTGATTGGAAAATCCTAATGAACTCACAATGACTCTCTCTCCACCAGTGTGCAGGAACGCATCGTATAGGTCCATCATTCTGGAGATGTTCCCCAACATTAAGGTTCTTGATGGTAAAATATTTTTCATTTATTCTTTTACAGAGGATCAACACTCTAACACTAATATGAATGTTGCCTAAGGCCTCTGGGTGTGTTTGAATTGTAGGTGAAAGAGTGGTTGGACGTGGGAGTGACCTGTACCAGTTATGCAAAGACATTGAAGATACCATTAAAGGTACACGTGCCTGTGCAGGCTGCTCTTATCCAAACATTAAAATATCAGAGTATTTATTTTGACCATTTGTTCATCATCACTATTAGCTGGTTTATACAAGAATGGACAGCTGGTTGAACATCATGATTGCAAGCCATGGGTGGAGGATACCTACTGGGAAATCAAGAGATCAAACAATGCCATTGTTGAAGAAGCCTACAAACAGTTTAATGGTAAGACTTTCTCTGCAGGGCTGTGAACTGTTTTGCATAGAATCTAACCAGTCGTCACGTCATTCCTTATGTTTATTGTGTGGCATTCTATGCAATCTTTTCTGTTTATTTTTACTTTTTACAGATGTTCTTCATGAATGCAGACTCCTCAACAACAGAGCCACGCATGTAATTTCACAGACTGAAAAATCAATGAGCCTGAAGAAGCAGCCTAAGCAGTATGCCATCTAAGTTTGCCCACTAAGGACACATCTGCAACTTTTACCAACATTTTGATGAATCATATGCTATGGCTAATGTACTGTAAGCTTTTCCAATTGCTGAGCTATAATCCAAATGCTTGATAAGTATTACTGTTGGACACACATGCTCATGTGTTGAAGATTTACAGCATCCTATGCATTAGTATTGGACAATACATGCAAGTGTTTTTGAAAGCCTTATCCATACTGACACTCTTCAGTTTGGGTCAAAGATGTCTTGCACCGTGTGCATTTTTATCATGCTGTAGCCTGCGTTTGTTTGAGAGCTATGCTGCTTTAGAATTAAGAGCTCTTTTCCATTTTACATTGCTGGATATGTTTAGGAGTAGACAGGCCCCATGATGTATGCTTTCTTTGTATGTTAAACTTTTGCAGAGTGAATGAGTGATTGTTTTAGTTGTTTCTACCTGTTTTATACCATAAAGTTTATTATGTGTTCAGCCATCTTGTTGAAAACAATGCATATGAAGGTGTATATTACATCTGTAATGTTTGGTGGTATTGGCACACTGTTAGTCGCAGTCCACTGGCGCCACTACCTGGTGGAACCCATGCAGCAAAACTGTCAAATGTTTAATACTGTACAGGCAAGATAAATAAGACAAAATGAAAACAGTTAAGCAACTTCCAGTAAATCAACGGCATCAATAAAGTTTTTTTTAAAGTTTTTTGGCTGTTTTTGTCAAATAGCTTTTCCATATAGATTTACTGACATTGTTAAAGGAAAACATGGTCAGCACCACCTCATCTTTCTCGTTTTTTATTGGCACAATATACAGGAGGCACCAAAATAGATTGCTTAGTCAAGGATGAAAATATCACAATGCCATGCAGAATAGTAGCAAGTGTGTTACACAGTTTATTACCTCTAAATAATTACTGGATTTCTGTTAACTCTGTAGGATTTTTTTTGCAAATGCCCATTAAATAATATTGCACTTGCAGTTGTTGTAGCACGCAGACTTTTAATGTACAGAATGTTCCTGAAGACAAAACTACTCCAGTTTATTATTGTTCAGAAAAAAAGACAAATCTTAAATCGTGCACTGGGACGACGCGGTTGTCTTGATTGCCAGTAGGTGTCAGTAATGGCCTTGGAGATAGACACAGTAAAACAAGGAAGTGCCTCTCCTGCCTCACCGTCTCTCTTCTGTTTCAGCCGTGACGACCTTGGTAGCTGAGGATGGCAGGGAAAGCGTGGAGGTCAGCGGTATGTACAGAGGGAAAGCGTAAATATTCAATGTGTGTTGCTCCAAACGTATGTTTAACACACGTAGGATCTTTGACAATAATCGCTCAAGCATTCAAAGAGCTCAGAAATACGCATGACTTCAGCTACTCAGCTACGCAGCTACACAGCTACACATTAGCGCATGCTACTTTCTTGTCGTTTCTATAGCAACGGGATTATTGAACGCTATTGAGATTGTCAAATGTTTAGCGACATGTCTTCTTTTAATACCCGCTATAGTCACAGTTTATGGCTGGCAACAAATGTTTATCATCTACAGATTCTTAATCTACTAAGAAAGTGGGGTTTATCCGTCAATGACAAGGATAAATTCAAGGCACAGGAAGTAAGTTGCGCATTAAATAGTCGAGTGGCATAGGTGAGGAAAACAGTAGCTAGCAATTTCCAATTTTATTAACGTTACTTAATCTGTAATCACATTTTGTCGCCACATTCTGCTTCTCAGTTAAATCTCAGTTAAATCTCAGTTAAACCTCAGGTTAAAATAAGGCCTTTACCGTAAAGTGTAGGTTTTTTCAAACGTGATTGACAAGTCCTGCTGTGAGTCTCCTGTCTGTCTTTCTAGCTATCTGTCTATAGATATCTGTCTGTCTGTATGTTGAGATAAATTTAAGAGATTTACCAGGAAATGAATGAGCATTAATCCAGTTGTTCAGATTACATGAGAGTGTGCCATTCTTGGATCACTCTGTGCCTAGTACTCATTAAAATATACAAAGCACGATAAGTAATTAAATTCATTTGTGCTGCTGAAGTGAGATGGATTATGTCAGAAAAAGGTCATTTTTGACATTTTTTAAAATTTTTGTCAGGTGTCGCAGGTGGTCGGCGTTTTGATGAGAGAGACCCCACAACCTAGGACGTTCATCCGTGGGGTACTTACCTTTTCCTCAAGAGATTCATATTGCATTGTTGAGATAAGTAAATATCTCTATGAAACTTTGACTCTTCTGTGAATAATTATTCTTTTATCACTGATTGTTCGTTTGTCTTCGTTCTGCCTCACAGATGCAAACTGTTACTTTAATTCCTGGTGATGGAATTGGTCCAGAGATATCTGCTGCTGTCATGAAAATATTTGATGCGGCCAAAGTTAGTATAGTCAAGCATAGCAATGGGATTTGATTTTTCTGGGGAGGATGTAAACTAATGTTGTGCTACTAATCTCAATACAGGCACCTATTCAGTGGGAAGAGAGAAATGTTACTGCTATCCTGGGACCTGGTGGAAAGTGGATGATACCTCCTGATGCCAAAGAATCAATGGACAGAAATAAAATTGGACTTAAAGGTTCACTTTTCAATTTTTTCTCATTTATTGTCACAACAGAAAGTGGGGGAAATAACAGATTTAGAAATATTTATAATTGTTGCGAAACCCAGGAAACCACAAGACCATTAAAAACCAACACAATCTCATAAATTTACTCCTCCCAAATATGTTTTTGGGTGGACAAGTAAATAAAGTTGAATTATTTTCAATATACAGGTCCTTTGAAGACACCAATAGCAGCCGGCCATCCCTCCATGAACCTGCTGCTTAGAAAAACCTTTGACCTCTATGCCAATGTGCGACCCTGTGTGTCCATTGAGGGCTACCAGACCCCTTACACAGATGTGAACCTGGTCACCATCAGGGAGAACACTGAAGGAGAATACAGTGGGATTGAACATGTGGTAAAAACCTCTAACGATACTTTTATTTGTCTGTCACATTGATTTGTTTAAATTTTTTTATGTGTGAGGCTTTCATTGTTTTATAATTGAGTATATAGATATATATTAATAGTACATATAGAAATATTTTTCAGAATAAGTGCTATCTCACATTAATGTTATGTTTTTATTTTTATCCAGAAAAGATAACCATCAGCCTTTAATATTTTTGCTATGACATTAGTATGATATTAGTATAGTATTCATGATCTCTAGTCATACTTTTCATTTCAGATTGTTGATGGAGTTGTACAGAGTATAAAGCTCATTACGGAGCAAGCCAGTCAACGCATTGCAGAGTATGCTTTTGAATATGCCAGAAACAATCAGAGGGCCAGTGTTACTGCTGTTCACAAAGCCAATATTATGTAAGTTGTATTTATCACAAATTAGTTTTTGTGCTGTGTCTTTTTGGTATAATTTACAATATTGTTCCCTTTTCAATAGGCGCATGTCAGACGGGCTTTTCCTGCGAAAATGCAGAGAGGCTGCTGAAAAGCACAAAGATGTGAAATTCACTGAGATGTACTTGGATACTGTGTGTCTTAATGTAAGTCCCTAAAAACTTTCGTTATGAATTAGTTTAATGTCTATACATGTTTTAACTTGATAAGTACAATGTTTCGTGAGAAACTCTGTACATTCAACATCCCTTTATGTTTTAACAGATGGTACAGGACCCCTCACAGTTTGATGTGTTAGTGATGCCAAATTTATATGGAGACATCTTGAGGTAAAAGACCTGATTAAACTGCACTGAAAAATAACATTTACTTTACCAGAAAATACAGTTCTTCATACAACAATCTTCTTACACACAACTTTGCATTGTTGTATAGTTTTGATCCACATTTAGAAATTTTTAGAGTATGTGTAACTGTATGTGTTTACTGTTACAGTGATCTTTGTGCTGGCTTAATTGGAGGTCTTGGTGTGACTCCCAGTGGAAACATTGGTGCCAACGGTGTTGCCATATTTGAGTCTGTATGTTGTTTTCCCATTTAACAGACTTTATCAGACTTCATTTTATTTCACAGGATATTCATTAAGTTTTTGATGTTAATGGAAACATCCGGGAGCTCCGTCTTTTATGATAATTACAATTTATTTCCTCTCTCAGGTTCATGGAACTGCACCAGATATAGCAGGAAAAGACATGGCCAACCCCACTGCCTTGCTGCTTAGTGCAGTCATGATGCTGCGGCACATGGGTCTGCACAGCCATGCCCAGAAGATCGAAACCGCCTGCTTTGACACCATTCGAGATAAAAAGGTAATCGTCTTATCAATACATTAAGGTATGAACTTTTGTTTTAAATGTTACCATTCTGATTTATAATGCTTTCATACTCTATTTTCAAGGTTCTCACAAAAGATCTGGGAGGAAACTCAAAGTGCTCAGAATTCACAGCTGCAATATGTCAGAGAGTGCGGGATATGGAATAATAAGATGAAAGTTGTTGATATTTGGCTCTCGGTTCTTCTCTGTGGGATGCTGCACATTTAACCAAAATATGTATTTTAAAAAAAAGACTCTTAAGTTTAAGATTTCTGTTATAATTTTTTCTGCACACTCAAAACACTGTTTAAACTTTTTCACCAACGTTTATTGTAAGTGTTATGTGCATTGATTCTTGCATTGATGCATTGTCTGTTTACTGACTCTATCTGGGCTTTTGAGTAATGTGTTTGGTGCTGATAATTCATCATTAAAGATTTATTATGGACAGGAGTTATTATAATTTGAACATTATTTAGCTCTATAACCTGAAGCTTAAAACTACTTTGCATGCTTGTCTTCATGTCATAATGTTCTTTGTTGCAAATGAATGTTCACCATAAAGACATTGAATACTACATCAGAAAATATCAGACTGGTTGTTTGATGATCTTTGTGATACATGATTTCCCAGTAACAATGGTTATACAACAATTTCACCAGGAGTATTATGCTATTCTTGAGATTGGCTTCTAGTGACCTTGAGGTTCATCCGCGACTCGACCCCAATGAGCTTCACTTGAATCAGGAGGACAGTATGATGAACAGCACTCTTAGCTCCATGGTCTGTGCACTGCTATACCATTTAAACAAAGAATTCATTACCAGCAATCTCATTTTCTTCAACCATGATCACAGGTTACAATAAAAAGATGGCAGTAATTTTTGAAACTGTTTATTATCATTGCTTTACCTAATTATTGTCTTGGTATAAATCTCAAGCTGCGTGCAGGGACGAGAATTCAGCAGCTGAATTTAAACATTTTTTAGAACTTTATTTGAAGTTTATGTATAAAAACTCTGTTTCTGTGGAAATGATAAACTAACTGCAAATTAATTTCATGAACTTCCTATTATCCCTCTCAGCATGGTTAGCTCCTCACTGTCTCCTCTATGGGAACAGGAGAATAATTCTCTCCTCCAGGTCTGATGATCAACTCTGAATAGAGCGAGATCAACCTGAGACTGCAGCTGTTTGGGACTTTGGAACAGTGGTAATGGTGTCACATCTTATGTCCAGAACATGTACTCATCTGTGGATAATGAACAGGCAGTGAGCTTATGATCTGGGATAACACATTTTCCCTCAATAGCCTTATGAGCTCTGATAGCTGTGCCCTTTATTTCCACAGTGATGTGCAAGAAAGTCATTTTCACCCTAATTTCCCAGGTCTCTAGAGTGGAGCCATTCATCCTCATCCAAAGTCTCTCTTGTTTGTCTTTTTCAACACTGTGAACAAACACTGTGACCTCAAAGCCTTTGGCGGGCAAATTTCAAAGTCAGTTTCTGTATTGTACCTATGATGGTAATATGATGATGACATCCTGCCCAACTATTCGTAAAAATATAAGATGCAGTTGTAATATCTACACTACCTCCATGTCCACACAGGACAAGTAGACTATCTTAGAAAGGTCAAGACAATATTATCTAGCCATTTCTAACCCCACCTCCGCCTCACCCCCTCTCCCCCCACTCCTCTCCGTAATTCATTAAAAAACACGTTATTTCTGAAAACAGACCCGAAATATATATATATACTTAATTGTAATTTGTGTCTTCACCAGACACAATTAACTCGTCAACCCCGAAAAAAAACAGAGCGAAGTTTTGTCGCGTGGACCCGATACGCTTCCGTATTGGCAACGAAACATCCGGCTCTTTGCACAGAGCTCTCCAGAAAGTTCTGCACTGTGTGTAGCGGCTATAAGAGACCGACTCCTCTCCCACTGCTCTTGGTTTTTGCAGATCAGTCTTGGATCCAAACAATTCGTGGTAAGATAATTACCTCGTGTAAATTTAAAGTTTTAAAACTGTGTTGCTGTTTTAGTCATATACGCTAAATGGTTCGTGCGCGTATGTTTTTATATGTGCTAGAGTCTGTTTGGCAGGGTTTGTCATGTAACCCACATGTGCCCTTTACCGTAACGTTATCAGTTTGAGGCAAATGTTACACAGTGTTGTCACTAACTACCGTAGTTTTGGTTTTAGCGTTTACTTTTATTATTAGGTAGATATTAGTAGACTGTAGTTAGCTTTTTTTTTTAACATGCTACTTATTCGCTATCATTAGCTTCGGGGTTTTAACGTTAGCCGCCTGGGACAAAAAACATTCAGAACGATATTTAGTGCTCTTGCGTTTTTCTACATTTTGCTTATAATATAAATGTTTATACTGTTTTAGGTGAGTCACAATGGTTCACGAAACGGGCTACTACGACCTGCTGGGGGTCAGTCCCACATCCTCTCCTGATGAAATCAAGAAAGCCTACAGAAAACTGGCCCTGAAATATCATCCTGACAAGAACCCCAGTGAAGGAGAGAGGGTGAGTTATACATAGGGACCTTTATGGTGTCCATGCTGTCGTTTATGGACTGCTGAATCCGGATTTTCTAATTTTAAACTGCACGGTGGGTGGAAGCGACAGCGGGAACATTCTGGAAAGATCCAGCAACCTTGCCTCCGTATGGTTACACACGCAGACTGTGTTCGCATGCTGAAGAATTAGAATAACTTTATTGTCATTTTAATTTCATATAATAGCATTCATTTTTGCATAAAACGGTTGATGGAGTAAAAGTAATATAGTTCTGGAAACATGAAACCAATATCAGTTGTTACCACTTAGAAGTATTATATTATTTATGAAAGCTTTAAATGCAATCTTGTGTCCAAAGTGGCTCATAAGTTTTATCTCCACAGTTCAAGCTTATATCTCAAGCATATGAGGTGCTGTCCGATCCAAAGAAGAGAGACCTGTATGACCAGGGAGGAGAGCAAGCAATCAAAGAGGGAGGCATGGGTGGTGGATCATCGCCAATGGACATTTTCAACATGTTCTTTGGAGGTGGGGGGCGTATGCAGAGAGAAAGAAGAGGTGAGATTTCTGTTTTTGTCTTAGAAGTACACTAGCTGCAAGATGTCACAATGTTAATATAATTCAGCGTATAAGTCAATTAACTATAACCTTCAACCCTCTTTTTCCTACAGGAAAAAATCTTGTCCACCAGCTCAGTGTTTCACTGGAGGAGATGTACAATGGAAGCACAAGGAAGCTTGCCCTCCAGAAGAATGTCATATGTGAAAAATGCGAAGGTGTGTATCAGGGGCTTTGTGTTTGCATCCCACATTGTGTTTGTCCAGAAATGACTAAATGTCACCATTCTATTGGTGACAGGTTATGGTGGTAAAAAAGGTGCCTTGGAGAAGTGCTCAAACTGCAAAGGAAGAGGAGTACAAGTGAGGGTGCAACAGATTGGGCCAGGCATGATTCAGCAGATCCAGAGCATGTGTTCAGACTGCCAGGGACAGGGCGAGAAGTTTAACTCAAAGGACCGCTGCAAGAACTGCAATGGACGCAAAGTAGAGCATAAGAAGAAAATTCTTGAAGTTCACATTGACAAAGGTATTTTTTTTCACCCTCTAAGGTATTCAAGAAAAGCAGTAATTATGCTTTGCATAGCAAACTAAACTGACAGCCAACTGTGTTCTGCAGGTATGAAAGACAGCCAGAAAATTACATTCCATGGAGAAGGTGACCAGGAACCTGGACTGGAGCCTGGGGATGTAATCATTCTGCTGGACCAAAAGGACCACCCTGTTTTCCAGAGACAAGATGATAATTTAGTAACGAAGATGAACATCAAACTTGTGGATGCCTTGTGTGGTTTCAAGAAAACCATTCAAACATTAGACGACAGGACGCTCATCATCAGCTCGCAGCCAGGTAATTGCGAATTATCAGCTGGTCTCTATTGGATTACCTGTATGTTTTAATTTGGAAGTAAATGCCTGTGAATCAGGTTTCATTGACATGTCTTTTCAACAGGTGAGGTCATCAAGCATGGTGACATCAAAACTGTTCTGAATGAAGGGATGCCAATTTACAGAAGTCCTGAAGAAAGGGGGCAGCTTTTTATTAAGTTTGAGGTAAGACAACACTAAAATCTCTTTATGGTTCTTGTGTTGTAGGAAAAAAAGTTGTTCATCCTTATCAAAATGTATCCTACAGGTTGAATTTCCAGAGAAAGGCTGGCTTCCAGAACATTTCATGTACCAGCTGGAAAGACTGCTTCCTCCCAGGGAGGATGTGATGGTAACTGATGACATGGAGGAGGTGGAGCTCCACGAGGTGAACACAGAGACAAAGAAGAAAAACTACAGTAGGGAGGTTTATGAGGAAGATGAGGAGGGTCCCAGAAGCGGTGTTCAGTGTCAGACACAGTGATCATAATCTACAGTACAATAAGTTGTTCAGCATGTGGGGTTTTGTTGTTGTGGAATTTTATTGTCTTTGTAATTGTAATCACCACAGATTAGTTAAATTCAGAACAGTTACAAATACCATTTTTGTGCTACTTTCCTGGAACACGCGGCTATGCAAGTGGAGTGCCCGTTTCACTTTTTTTATGTTGTCTGTATCTCATGTTGTCTATTCAGGATTGTCTTTTCTATGAATGCTCCTGAAAATTTCAATGGCACAGATATTTTCATTCAGAAGCTGAAATGACTATTTATATGCTTTCTGTGAAGGTAATTTTAGCCGTGAAAAACATTTTGGTTCTTTCCAAATAAAACCCTCAGAATGTTTCAACTCGTTATGACTCTCTTTATTAATCTAAGTTCAATTTTACATTATGTATTCTGCATTTTCAGAGATTTATCAAATGTATCTAAAGTTACACATTTACACAAGTTGAAAATGTCATTAGTGAATACAAATCACTAAAATATAAGGTGTTATGGTATATCAGCATGGCTAAATTACAGACATCATCAAGTCAGTGATTCCTTTTTAATGTTGCTTCCTCCTGAAAGAGCAACCTATAAAACAAATTACAATTAGTTAAACAATCATCTACTCACAAATAACGTTTATGTCTATGCTCACACATTTTCAGCAGTGTAAAGAACACTAGCATGTGGATGTTTTACCCTCTGTCAACCTGGCCTTTCCTCCTTTGGGCTGGCACAACACAGTTGAGCATCCCACACACAGCACCACTGTCTGTGCATGGCTGAACACCGTGGTGATCTTGTAACAGCCTGCAAATGAATATTAAACCATTAAACAATAGGCTAAACCTGAGATATTTTCAAGAATGACTTCAGTGGTGGAATTATCACTGAATGTCATGTGTCACTGAATGTAAACAGTGGGTAAATCAGTGAAAAATGACAGGTCAACGTGTGACTGTGTTCAGTCGGTCTATTCCTGTGTGTAATGTACAGTGACACAACTCACCTGGGCACTTCACGTCCATAAAGTAGGAGTTGGGAGTCTGGACGAGTCTTTTCTTTTTATGTTGTCTCCTCTCGTGGTCAATAGAGGGGTGGAGCAGGTCTTTGGCCAGCTAAGATTAATGAAAACACAAATTGCATTTGATGACGTAGTCAGTTTATGGACATATACTGTAAGTCGCAATAGAAACTGTATCAATCAGATAAAGTACACATTTCTGCCTATTCTCACCTTTAAAGATTCGTAATGCTAATTATATCTCCCTCTCGAGCTAAGAGGCCATTTCTTTTGTTTACATTAGTTTTAGATAACGTGTTTTATATAAATATGTGTTTTTTTTATGTTACATTCGGTGTAACACTCTGTGACAGTCTTATATAAAAACATACCGGTTCTATCTGTTTCTTGGTCCTTCAGTATTGCATAAAAGTTTCGACTGTTTCAGAAAATAGTCGCCACCCGTGTCGGGCTGAGCTACTTTAGCTAGCTTTACCTCCATGTGCTACTGCTGCGCAACAACAACACAACATTACATACAGCTTAAGCGCACCGTGTCGCGGTAGTTAAACGGAAGCAAACAGTAACACTGCACGTGAACGCACAACGCGTATGAGGAGAAAACTTTTTTCAGACTTACAGGCATTTTCACCGTGTTAGCCTCACTTTACTGTGCATACGTAGGACTGCATGAAGAGGGGGAGGAGGGGGAGGTCTGCCCACTGTCAACAGGATATCTAACAAACTGAGACTTAAACCAAACGTTTGTGATACATCAAACATTCAGTGTACAAATATGGTTAATGAAAAATAACGTAGGTGAGTTTTTTTTTAAAGGGCTCTGTTCAAATCCTAATTACTGGAGCTGTAGACCTCCAGGAAAACAATTATGACATCGCAGTTAGCAGTTTATAATTTAATTTATTTGGGTGAAGAAAAAAAATAAAAAGAGTGGCCATCTAACAAGCGTGTATGTGTGTAATATGTTCATTTAGCAAAGTAAAGCGACGGTTGAACAGAAAGTTGATGTAGGAGAAATGCGGAACTACATGTGGTCCTGATTTGCCACTTGATCCCTTTAAACTACACGGACCACAATGCAAAGCGCTGGATGACGTCACTCCTCCTCGGCACCGGTCTGCTGCCAGTCTGCCACCGACAGACAGCTGAAGGCTTCCAGACGGGGGATCCCGGCCCTGCTCGGCCTCATAACACCCAACCGTCCCCGTTCTGCTGCGTTCAAATGGCGAAAACGTACGATTATCTCTTCAAACTGTTGCTCATCGGAGACAGCGGAGTCGGAAAGACATGTCTGCTGTTCAGGTTCAGCGAGGACTCCTTCAACACCACCTTCATATCCACAATAGGTGAATACTCTGCAGCCGCCCCTAAGGATAGATCTGACATAATGCATGCCCTTATTAACTGATTATTACAATGCATCACTGCAGCTGCTCTAATAATGGTCCACATATGTAGTGATTACAAATCTGCAGCATCCATCACAGACCTAACTGTGTGAAATGGAGTAGAAGAGAGAGACAATGGGGGTGAGAACTAATGATGATCTCTTGTCCTTGATGTGAGGCTATGCACCAGTGAGGCTGAAGTCTGACTGAAATCAAAACAATAATGATGTTTGACCTTTGATTCAAAATTCAATATTCTGCAAAAGCCCTATTATTCTACTGTAGCTACTCCTGCTGGGACAGTAAATGATGTCATTCAGCAGGATCACACAGGATTGTACGTTTATTTACGACCGTAGCCATTTATCAAGGACATGCCTGCAGAAATGCTGTGGAAACATGTGGACATAATGTGAACTAATGGGTGCAGCGAGCATCCTCTGATACGGCTCCGTCTACGTGTGTTTTCTTTGATTTCAGGAATAGACTTCAAAATCAGAACCATCGAGCTGGATGGGAAAAGAGTCAAGCTTCAGATCTGGTAATTGGGATTGAATCAGACTTTTTCTCTTTTTAAATCTGAGTTTGACACGACCATTTACCAGCAGAGTTGATTTAATGTTCCGTAGGGACACTGCAGGACAGGAGAGGTTTCGCACTATCACTACAGCTTACTACAGAGGCGCTATGGTGAGTCCTCCCTTTACCCTACACCTTCTCACTGTGTGTCCACTTTACATATCACGTATGTTTGTTGTTTGTGCGTATATTATTCTTCGCAGGGCATAATGTTGGTCTATGACATCTGCAATGAGAAGTCCTTTGAAAACATAAAAAACTGGATTCGAAATATTGAAGAGGTGAGTTCTGACTTAAGAGGGATCATATGTTTTGCTGTTGCTGCATAGCCACTGTAAGCTGGTATTGAGGAATATTGCAGATTCAGCATCAAACATTTGCATGTGTACCAGCGAGCCACAGCCACTGTAGCTTCCAGCGTGAAGAAGCACTGCTCAGTGGACGCATTTTAGCGCAAGCATCCGATGAGAAACTCTGATAGGTGGCTATGAAAACGTACATATGGCACCTTTACATTTTAAGAGCTCAATACATTATTTCCTTAAGTTAATGTATCTCTTTTAAAATTGCCCTTTGATATTGTCACTGCAGAGTGTGACCTGATTTTGCATAACAAATCTTTCAACTTTCTCCCAGCATGCCACGTCTGATGTGGAGAAGATGATCCTAGGTAACAAATGTGACATGATTGACAGGAGGCAGGTGTCCAAGGACAGAGGGGAAAAAGTGAGTCCCACAGTGGGTCGTTACTGAGCAGCACTCAAATAAAGCCACCTGCTGTTTAATCTTTGGCACTAACATTGGACATGTTTATCTCCCCCAGCTCGCTATTGATTATGGAGTTAAGTTCTTGGAAACCAGTGCAAAGTCTAGCTTAAATGTAGAAGAGGTAAGCAGAATTGATTTTTTTTTTAAACCCTGATCATGTCATAACATAACTGATAATTTATGTACGTTTTAACATTTGCGTTTGTTTTTCTTTCTCACCAGGCTTTTTATACTATGGGAAGAGACATACTGCATAATCTGAGCTCAAAGACAGTAAGTGGTGAAGTCTTCCTCATCGTATATGCTTCACACGTTTGTTGCTATTTGTGCGTGTGTTACAGTCCTCCACCGTCATGTCTTCCTGTGTTAGACTGACAGCAGTGCCGGAGGGACAGGAAAACCGGTCAAGATCACGGAGAAGAAATCCAAGAGAGTTAAACTCTTCAAGTGTTCGCTCCTGTAGGCTGCTCCTTTTCACATGTTCACAGCTCACAGCTAGTTTGACTCTGCTGTTTTGGAGCGTGTCTGCCTCCCTGATGTCCTCGCAGCAGCGGCAGCACCCATCATGATCAGAGAGCCTTACTGCCAGCTGAATCCAGCAGGTTCCCGCGTGGTTGAAATGCAGTCCTGCTCCCGATGGCTGAACGAGCATCACTGATAAATGAGGCCTGATACTGTACGTATATCCACTCACGCAAAAGACTTGTCAGCAGTGGTTTGTAGCTGGCCGTGCAGTCTCTGCTCACAGCAGGCAGAGATTCTGTTGGCATTTCTAATACCTCCAGCGGAAATATCTCAGTTACACATAGTTGTCTTATAACTATAAAACAATACATTTTTTTTCATATACTGTAGCATTATTTCATATATACTACCTACTGACATGTTAAAATGATGATTCTGTGAGCACTGATTGTATTTGTCTGTGTGACTTCATGTGTATTATAGGCTTCTGGTCCCCAGTTGGCAACATTTTTGCTTTTTCTTGTGTGCTTATGAGGAGTGACAGTATTGTTTTAGAAAAGGTAAACGTATGTATAAATACAACCTATTCTCTCGTGTTTATTTATTTATTTTTAAAGGAGCCTTTATTTATACAGTTTTCGTTGACAAAATGAAACAGAAAGTGTTCGTTGTTTCTTGGAAGCTGTTCTTATTGTTATGCAATTGTAAATATTTGCATGAAAGATGAAGGGATACATATGAAGGGGTCATTGTGAAGCACATTTTGCAGTATCTCAAAAAAAAAAGTTTACAGATAGATTTTCAGTAGTGTCAGCCTTGTATAGGGAATTCATGTTTTTGCTGTTCTAATACGGGATAGTGAACAAAAGTGAAGTTGCATATACTGTAGGTCAAGAGCCTTTCTTTTCATCTAAAATGTAGCCATCAAGCAGGTTCCCTTCACATCTCCACCATGAACACACACTGAAATGGGAAAGCTGTAACGTGAATGATTGTTTTAGTAAGCTACTGTATGCTGAACCAATGAGAAGTAAAGACAGTAAAGAAAGTGAGTACTGCGTTCTCATTTCTTTTCTCGTGCATCTTCTTCTCTCTTCTCTGGCTCTGTCTTCTTTCCCGCATCTTCTCCTCCAGCACCTACCACCAAACCGCTGATATCAACCAGGTCTCTTTCGCTGCTTGAGGCTCTCTGCTTCTTGCTCACCGCGGAGCACTTTGCTTGCCTCACGCTTTGTGACCTGTGAGCGTGCAAATACCTTTCATCAGCTACAGTCAGATACTCTGTGGTGTCGGAGAGGTTTCTCTTCGCCTTCAGCTTTGTCGGCTCTGCCGCGGGCTCTGCCGCGGGCTCTGTCGCTGGAACTGCTCCTTTACTTTTTAAAGGACTCTGATCAAACCGATTCTCCTCTTTTCCGAGCTCTTGCGGTGCGGCGCTTGTTTGAAACTGCTGGGCGAGAGTTCGGACTGTGGATACCTTAGGCATATGGCCTAAAGTGCTGGGGTGCACCTGGTACTCCAGGCTTGCTGGCCACTGATTTGGTGTTTCAGTTACTTGCTCCACCAGTGATCTGTAGTCAGCATCTTGCAGTGCAACGTCATTTGCCTCTGCTGGGTTGTAGATGATGCTGCTCATGGCCCTCTTCTTTGTAATGGGAGAAGTTTGACTTTGTGTTTCGGGGGGAACATACCTCAAAGATTCAGTTCTCTTTGGACAAGAGGATGGTCCCAGCAGCATGTGGGCTTTAGCTGACGGTTCAGCTGCTTCCTCTGCTTTGTCAGGTGGGCTGACAATGATGGTGCTCATAGCCCTCCTCTTTGTCAGTGGAGAGGTGGGTTGGTCTTCAGCTGGGTAGTATCTCAATGATTTGGTTCTTTTTGGAGGGGAAGAAGGCTTAAGTCTATTCGTGTCTGTTAATCTGTCTATTAAAAATGTGCTGCCTTGTTTAATGTTGGTTACCGTCTCTTGACTTGATGCTGCAGAAACTGGCTTCTGCTCACATGGAGATATGAGAATGTCCACGCCAGAGCTGGGCCGCGACCTCTCCAAACCAGCAACTTCTAACGTCTCATGAGCAGATTTCGTCGTTGTCTCATCCGTGTCCTTCTGCTTCTGTGCAAACTCCTCCATGTCCATGTGGAAACGGTAAAGGCTGTAGCCATCGGCACTGTTTATACTGCCCTGACGAAGGAGGGAGGAGGGGTCACACACAGAGGAGTTTCGTGAATAGGTCCTGGTCAGCTCCAGTCTGTCCACACCTGCCAGTTTTTCAAGGGCGACTGCCATCCGTCCGTGGATTTCTTCCAGTTGGGCCAAGCGCAGGTCCACCGTCTGCAGAGAGGCCTTCATAGTGTTCTCCCTCTCATTTACCTCCTCCAGACGCATGGACATATTCTCAACTCTGCCAAGGAAACAAAATGCACAAATATGTACATATGACCAGCAACAGATGTGTAGAAATGTTTAAACGACTCACCTCTCTGAGGTAACCTTGATGCGCTCATCGCTGGAGGACTGTTGTTCGTCCTCTTTCTCACGGAAATATTCCTCCACACACTGTTCTTCAAACTCGTACAGGCTTTTTAACTCCTCTGGATTCAGCCTCAGCTCTGGTAGAAAAAAAGATTGAAATTAATCAATGAATATTGTGAGTAGCCAGTGACATTGTACTGTATATCACGTGTTGATATATATATATATATATATACAGTATAGATGTTTTTTTTTCAGCAGAGGAAACTAACTGAGGCCTCGGTCCTTCTCGTCGAGCTCGCCCTCTTGTTTCTTCTTGGCACATCGTCGAAACACCCTGCTGAGGAGGATGTAGACGTGGCTGAAGATGATGAGAGGAGGAGGAAGAATGGGACGGTCATGAAAAGTCATGATCAGCTGATATCGCTGAAACTTCCACACCTGGTTAGAAATGGACTTGACTTCAAAAAAGGTGTTGCTGTGGAAAAGAGAAAAAAAAACTAGTGAGTACAATCTTTTGCAGTAGATGTTTACGTTGACATAATAGAATAAACATAAACATATACGTACTTAAAGACTGCTATGAGCAGGTTAACCAGAAGAATGTTTGCCACGAGAAGGTAACAGGCCATAATAGCAGGTGTGAGCCAGGCACCGGGGATGCAAGGAGGCAGTTTCTTTCCATCCTCATCATACAGATGTTCCCCACATGGAGCTGTTGGCAAAGGGGGTTATTGCTGTTGAACATATTCTGGGAACTTAATTAACAAGAAATTGGATTGTTGGCTTGAAAACTACTCACGGTTGATTTCCATAGCATAGACTTTAAGAAATCAGAGAAAAGAATATAAGCAGTCACAAAAAAAAATGTTAAAATCACACAACAAGGGGTTTTTAAATCATACTTCTGTCAAGGTCAAGCTGATGTCCATGAAAAACATGGACTGGTGATGAGGAAAAATTTTGAAAAACTGGGATGATCAAACATAGTATTTACAATGTACAGTATAATGCAAGGCACCTGTATTACTATCTTCTTCAGCAAACTGGTTAAACATTTGACAACCCTGTTAATTCAGTCTTATTAGTGCCTTCACCCTGACAGAAGAAACTGACACAGCAAAAATCTTAGAGGCAGATGATCTTTTCCTAGCGTGATGGATAATGACACATCCGTGCAAAGTTATTGCTATGCATTGGAGTAAAGACCTATTATAAATGTGCCAGCAGAGGGAGACAAAGTACAGAGGGTGCATTGTTCATGAGCTTCAAAGAATTTAACACAGATTTTAATGTAACACTGATCATCTGCCCAGAATCAGGAAACAGAATCTTACTATGAATTCTAGTCTTACGGTCTATCGAGTCCGCAAAAACCTCTCCATAGATCATCCAGTAGGGCATGTAGAAAATGTTTCTGGCCAGGCGCCAGGTTGGCTCCTCATCTGGGTGAAGGATGGCTTGCCGAGCCACCCCAAAGCTCATAAGCACCACCAGCATGATCACTACAAAGTACATCATATCAATCATCTGAAAAAAAAAGAAATATATTTGAACCTTGTGAACTACAGTTTACCCCGTTTGCATACAAACATCTGTATTCTGACTTGATTACCATCTTTCCTATCATCATTACATAGGGACCCAGGTATTTGTTGACTCCAAAGATGTCTAGGACGCGAATGTACCAGAAGATGATGTCTATACAGTATATGACCCTGCCATAGCCCATGTAAGGCTCATGCTGCAGTCGTAGCATGAGCCCTAATAGGAAGGTGCAAATGGCAACCAGGTCTGTGATGTTCCAGTAATCCTCCAGCCACACGCTTATCTTCTGTTTCAGCTTCCCGGGCTCTGACATCAGAATCTAGAGGGTTTCAAAGTCATGCAGAGACCAGTTATTGTCAACACAGACTGGTGACTGGAATCCAATAAATCTAATGATATTCTGCCCTTTTTACCTGTCTGACTTTTTCAGTGCCGAGGGTCAGGATGTATGCAATGACTGTCCACTCTTGGAGAGATGGCCATCGCTCCATTTTCACTAGGATTATGTAGTTGTATAACATTAAATATCCCAAATAGCAAATCTATTGGAAGAAGAAAATCATCTAGTCATTTTATGGTAATTTATAGAAAAATGGCCACCATTATGCTCAAGAAGGGAACTTACAGTGTTGAACCAAAATTTGGTGAAGGGAGCGTCGTAAAACTCAAAAATCCTTTTGCCAATGGGAATTTTGCGAATGTTAGAGCTACCCTCCTCCTCATCTCCCTTTCGGGACGTTCCATCAGTGTTGGGTTCCTGTAGCAAAACAGCAGCTTATCATCTTTACGTCTTCACATAACGTCTTATTAAACACTTTGTTGGAATGAATCAGTCTGATAAGATCAGCTTGAACCTTGCTGGATTTTGCGTCATCCTCCTTGTCTTTCCCATCTTCTCTGCCTCCGCTTGCATGATAGGATGCATCATCTCCAAGACGGAAATCCAGCAGTAGAATCAGAGGGGGGAAAATGATTCCCAGAATAACCTTGGAGACAAAATAATCAGATCACTATGAGTTTTTTTTTTTGCTTGTTTATTTTGTAGTCACTTACTCAACTGTGACATCAATACTATAATTACTACAACTAATGCTTCAATGGAAGAAATATTTTGTTGGATCAACCTTGAGGCCAGGATTTTTGCCAATCCGTAAGCAACCCATCCACATGTCAGTGAGCAGCATCTGGCTGCAGGTGTGGGCGATGAAATCACGTTGCTTTGCAGCCACAGCCAGCTTCAGACAGGTGGAGTTACTCCAGTTAACCAGCTCATATGTCAAGAGTTTCATGGCCACCTGCTCATCATGCTTGTAGGACTGGTCTAACAGTTCGTACGCCAACTGGCCGAATTCTCTGATAGAGAGAAAGAGAACAATAGTGAATGATTTCAATACAGCCCTTCTTAAAAGTGAAATATGCCATCATGAAGCCTAATTCGGTCGCCCGTTGAGACAGGGTTGAGATCTATGTTGAGAGGAAGGTGCACATACTCTCTCTCATTTGACCAACATGTAGGAGGACTTTAATGCCCTGACTTGGCTGACCCTTTAAGAAGAAGGAGTAAATCTCTTTAAAATGTGTTGGGATATATTTTTTGTTGTTGTGTCAGCTGAAAAAATTATTCACTTCCAAAGAGTGAATTTTTCATTATTGCAGCTGCAGTAGTGATGTGTTTCTTTTCATTATATCTTTGTAAAAAAAAAAAAGGAAGTTAATTAGTAAACGAGGGATGATTGATGTCACCTGGAAAAAAGTGGCACTGATTTCAAAGTGCTTCCTGCTTGGCTGCTAAATGCACATGTGGGGTATAAATGAGTTTGGGAACCCTGCAAGCTGGTTGGAGTGTGTTTGCGACAACCACATGCAAGATGGAAGGGGAAAATGTGCTTTTTTGAGAGGTGACTCTTCTTTTGTTTGCTGGATGGTCTCAATAAAAGGGGAATTCTGGTGAAATCAACACCTTCCTGCTGCTTGTTCTCTCCACTCACACTACCAACATTCAACAAGTGTAACATTTGGTGGCAGTGGTGGGATCGTATGCTTCTGTGAAGTGGAAGAAGAAGAAGAAGAACATCTTCAATCATCCCACATGGGGAAATTAATTTTCTACACATGCATAGTACACAATATACAGTTAGTACAAACTATTGACATGCACATGAAGAGCAGAAGGCTACACCATGAGGAGCGCCCGGGGAGCAAGTTCAGGGGGATAAGGGCCTTGCTCAAGGGCCCAAGGTGGTGGACGGCAGTGGACAGATGAGCGCCTCTCCCGATTTCCGGCCAATCCAGGGTGCAAACCGGCAACCTTACTTACCCAAGCTTGCTGGACCTGGTCTGGGATGGTGGCGCATCACCCAAATTTTTGGCCGAGCTGGGATTCAAACCGGCGACCTTTGGGTCCAAAGCCTCTTGTTCCCAAGCCCGACTCGCTAGCCTCTTCGCCACCACCTCCCACCAGTAAAGGAAATCAAACCAATGAGAGGAGTGGGGCGTGGATGAGGCCGGGTTACCAGGCAGAATCTAATTCAACATGAGACTCAAGAAAGTGATAGAGCTCATTTCAAGACCAACCTGTGAGTTGTGTTTCTGCAAACATTGAATCAATTCATGAAGAACAAGTGATTCAACCAAAAATGGATACACTGAGTAACCCAAGGGCACAGACTGCTGAAGCTAGCTTCATACTAGAGGAGACGAGAGAATTCATGCACCACTCTAAACGAACAGAAGAAAGGCTGTGTGACCAGACAGGCAGCTTAAGACCAGGTGCAGTCAAAATCTGAAACCAAACTGGATGGCTGAAGAACCAACTAGTCAGCACTGTCTTCTTCCAACACCTGCCCGGTCCCAAGTAAGAACTACTGACACATCCACCTTCATAACTGCAGCCAGCCAGCCATGACAAGAGATTACCCCAACCTGATCCACATGCTGTTCCCTTGGATCAGTCTGTCCTACAGAGCCTTCAAGCCACATCCAAAACACAACTCCTGGTTCCCTGGTTTCAGAATTTAGAGAAGAGGAAAGTCCTTTTGAGTGCTTTGAAAGAATAGCCAGAACGTGGGGGTGGCGGCAGGAGTAATGGGCTGCCAGGCTACTCACCTTGTTGACTGGGGAAGCCCTTGAAGCATTTGCGGGCATGGATGAGGAGAATGCACAACCTTATAATGATATTATAGTAGCAGTACTAACCAAATACAACATCACAGAAGAAACCTATTGGGAGAGGTTTCGCAGCACTATTCTTCCAGCAGGGGAGACGGTCCGTGAGAGCTACAATTGGCAAAAGGGACTCCATAAAAAGTGGATGCGACCAGGTAGCCGTACCAAGGACTATAATCAATATTTTGGAGCAATATATGCGAGTTCTTCAGCCAGATGTCCGCACATGGCTACAATCAAGAAAAAGGAGGTGTCTGCAATGAACCTAGGTATGAGCGATATAAAACCCCAAATCCAATTGACTTTGGTAATATTGACAATGGGGTTGGGAAAATGTCTACACAGTCACAGCCAAAAAGTGAATTTGTTTGTTTTTATTGTCGTCAACCTGGCCACAAGGCTTCTGTGTGTCCTCTACAAAAGTCCAAAACTGCTGAAATGAATTCAGTACCCAGACCAGAGCAAGGAACCTTAAGAACCTTCAGTCAGACATAGACATATAATAAATTAATAACCATTAATGGTCAAATGGTAAAACCACCACCAGGGGTCCTGTCCATGTCACCCAGGTGATAAAGGCGGCCCTGCACCCTACATTACTTGCTTATTGCCTGGAACCAGTAGATAGCCGTTCTAGGCTTTCTCCAGACTTAGCCGCCGAAAGGCAGCAAACAGCAAAACCTTTAGACCAGGCCACAGTGCAGGTGACACAGTACACACAGTGATCACGCATTACGATGCCTTTACGACACTAACAGTAGCCGGACTCCCAGCTGTGTTTATCACCATGGCCACTGCAGGGGAGAAAAATGCTTTTGCTGGATGGAATCTCCAGCATCATTTTGCTCTTAAATCACAAAGGGACACACTATTCCACGGGCTCGGCATCTAGGACAAGACATATGACCGGATCGGTCAGCGGTTCTACTGGCCTGGCTTGTATAAAGATGTGCAAGAATATTATAAAACCTGCCGCGCATGTTGCTTCAGTCAAAGGACAGCCACAGACAGAATTGGGTCATGACCTAAGAGTAGTTTAGGATGTAAATTTGCTCAGGTAATCTGTGATTGTGCAACCAGGTGTCCAGATGGTTATACTCTCCACAGGTCAGAGGACCTCTGGGCATGCTCAAGGAGAAATGGTTGGCTGGTGAGGCAACAACACATAGTTTCCTACATCCATCAGATGTGAGACAAGTGGGAGAACTTCAGGGAGATGGCATATGGAGGAGAGCCAGTGGACGCACAAGGTATGATATGATAAACCAGCTCGAGAGTTGCAACCTGGACTGAATGTTTTGGGCCACGTAAGCTACTTGCTCAGTGGATACGCCCATACATGGTGTCCAGGAAAGTAGGACCTGTAACCTATGAAATTTTCTGCCCTCATAAACAGAAGTCCAAACAGTACCTTCACATGTTTCTGTTGAAGTTGTGAGAGCAAGCCAGAGACCGTAAGCAAACAGGTCATGTTAATCAAAGAGATCCTAGACATTGGCCCGAATCCAGAGGAACGCAGGTAGTTGAATGAGGTAAAACATTCCCTTTCAATGTTATTTCAAGAGAGACCTAGTAGAACTGACCGGATCGATCACAAAATTGTGCTTAAAGAAAGTAAGTTTGAGACCCACACAAGAAAAAAAAACTCTGATCAGTTTATTGTAAAAAAGTGATAACTTAGTATATTAGTACTAACTCTGTGTTAAACTTTCTGGTTCGGCTCACACACCATGGTCGGAGAGCCGTCAGGTAGTTTCGCTCCAGGGCCAAGCATAATTCACACTCCAGGGTTAAAGTCCTTTTCCCCCCTCCAGCACGGACAATAAACACACGGCGACTCCACTTCAGTTTTGACAAACTGAAGTCTTTATTTACCGGCTGTGACACACACTTCAGGGAAGCGTGATGGCTAACGGTTAGCTAACTTCGTACTGCAGATCACATCACTCATTGGCTGATGCCCTGTGCTTGCTTTCCACCATCGTCTCTCCATTCAAGCATTTGTTTCACGTTTTTACAATAAACTCTCAATTCACTTTTTAAAATAAACTGACTCATCTCCTTTTTACAATAAACTGACTTATCACGTTATTACAATATACTGAGTTATCACATTAATACAATAAACTCTCGTATCACGTTTTTACAATAAACGGACCGATCTCGTTTTTACAATAAACTGACCGATCTCGTTTTTACAATAAACTGACTTATCACGTTATTACAATATACAGGGGGTCCTCGAGTTACGACGGTCGCGAGTTACGTTGTTTTCGTGGTTACGACACATCTCCCGTGAACTTCCTTGTTTCGGCTTAAGCGGTTTGCCCCGTAAAAATGTACAGACTTCGCACGGGAACTAGTTGCTGAGCGCTTTCGGGATCTTGGCAATACCGTAGGTTTATTCACAACACAGGGTCTACACGGTTGATAACAGAAATCTAAAGGAAATTCTCATTACACTCGTGATATCAACCCCTACGGTGTGTCAAGAGGGACAAGAGGGACAAAAAAGGCAATTCACCATAATAAACTCTTATTTTAGCGTGGTGTTATAGCGACATCTGGTGGCACAATGTATGCACAATGGCACAATGAATGTATGTTCCGACTGACGTCGAAATTCGGTTACGACACATTATCAGGAACGGATCTCTGTCGTAACTCGAGGACCCCCTGTACTGAGTTATCACATTATTACAATTTACTGAGTTATCACATAAATATAATAAACTCTCCTAGCAAGTTTTTACAATATACTGATCTGATTTTTTTTTCTAGTGTGCCAGCAATACGCTTCCAGAGTTTTGCTGCAGTGGCTTTTTTATTGTATCTCTGTAAAAAAGCAGTGTGCTTCGTAAACGAGGGGAGATTGATGTCACCTGGGAAAAGTGGCACTGATTTCAAAGTGCTTCCTGATTGGCTGCTAAAGACACATGTGGGGTATAAATGAGTTTGGGAAACCTGCAGGCAGGTTGGACTGTGTTTGTGACTAGCATATGCAAGATGGAAGAGGAGCATGTGGTTTTTTTTAAAAATGTGATTTGTTTTTTGTTTGCTGGATGGTCTAAATAAAAGTGGGAATTTTTGATGAAATGGACACCTTCCTGCTAATTTGTTCTCTCTTTTAACAGAATATATGAATATATAGCCATATGATTGCAGAACTGTGAAAAGAGGAGTCTGCAAACAAATCTGGTTCCCTCTTACAAAAAGCATATATCATCAGTAAGCCTTTGCTGTTTAGACCAAAGAAGTGGAAACCAACATAAAGATGTAAATGTTAGCGACACCTGATCATTTTATCCCCATTAAATATCTACACCTGACACCAATGCAAAATATGTTTTGAGTACTGACTTTGAGTTGTTCTCCAGGTCTTGGGAGATGTCATCCACCAGCTCACTCTCAGAGCACTCATGAGCCATGGCTTTATACAGCTTGCATGCCACCAGGGCCTTTGCCATAGCTTCTTCTCCACGCTGCCAGAGGAACAGGGCCATCTTCTGGCGCTTCATCAGCACCCCCCACAGCATCAGCTCATGGAAGGGGAACTTGAATCGACAGACCTCAGGGTCGACACATCTCCCGTGAACTTCCTTGTTTCACCTTAAGCGGTTTGCCCCGTAAATATGTACAGACTTCGCACGGGAACTAGTTGGTGAGCGCTCTCTCTGTCTCTCAGCGCGCCTGCCGGCTCTCCAGCACCTCCACAGCACAGCTAGGCTACTCTGCCTTGTGTTTACTTATGTGAAATGTGCAGCGGCAGCCGGAAAGGAGATGCACACGGACACAGATGCGTTCGGGATCGTGGCAATACCGTAGGTTTATTCACAACACAGGGTCTACACGGTTGATAACAGAAATCTAAAGGAAATGCTCATTACACTCGCGATATCAACCCCTACTATTTATTGTATCTCTATAAAAAAGCAGTGTGCTTCGTAAACGAGGGGAGATTGATGTCACCTGGGAAAAGTGGCACTGATTTCAAAGTGCTTCCTGATTGGCTGCTAAAAACACATGTGGGATATAAATGAGTTTGGGAAACCTGCAGGCAGGTTGGACTGTGTTTGTGACTAGCATATGCAAGATGGAAGAGGAGCATGTGTTTTTTTTTTTAAAATGTGGTTTGTTTTTTGTTTGCTGGATGGTCTAAATAAAAGGGGTGGTGGGGGAGGTTGGTGAAATGGACAGTCTGCAAGTCAATCTGGTTCCCTCTTACAAAAAGCATATATCATCAGTAAGCCTTTGCTGTTTAGACCAAAGAAGTGGAAACCAACATAAAGATGTAAATGTTAGCGTTATAGACACCTGATCATTTTATCCCCATTAAATATCTACACCTGACACCAATGCAAAATATGTTTTGAGTACTGACTTTGAGTTGTTCTCCAGGTCTTGGGAGATGTCATCCACCAGCTCACTCTCAGAGCACTCATGAGCCATGGCTTTATACAGCTTACATGCCACCAGGGCCTTTGCCATAGCTTCTTCTCCACGCTGCCAGAGGAACAGGGCCATCTTCTGGCGCTTCATCAGCACCCCCCACAGCATCAGCTCATGGAAGGGGAACTTGAATCGACAGACCTCAGGGTCATCTACATCTATTTCCACTTCTTCCTCCTTCTTCTTCTTGGCCTTTTTCTTGCCTTTAGACCTCGGTTCATCATCCTAAAAAAATGTAGAAGGGTGTAGATTATCTCACTGTGTGAGTGGATTGTTGCGTCTAAACACCAGTGTTTTGTTGAACCTTAGACACCTCACCTCCATTCCTAGAAGCTTTAGAGCTTTTGGCTGCAGGAGGGAAAAATAACGTAATAATTAAAATCACAAAATAATGAGCAAGTCATTAGCATTTATTTTTTTCCAACCACGCATACCCTTTTCAGTCCATACAAATTATTGTAGAGGTTACGGAAAGCCTTGCGGGTGTAGTTGCTTCTGTACGCTCCACCCATGAGGTACTCAAGCACCAGACCAATGTCAATCAAAGTGATCTGATAATCTGGCGGGAGGTTCCCCTGTAGAATAAACAGAGGGAAAAAAACAACAAACGAAAAAAACTAAGTTGGTGTCTGAAGATAAAAAATGTAATACTTTAAGAAAACAGAACTTTACCTTTTTGACGTCCCGAACCACAGCATGCAGTGTGTTAGCTGGGCCTAGTTTCTGAGAAGAGAAGAGAAAATAAGCTTTATTATATTTGCCAATTCATTTATTCATTCATTCATTCATTCATTCATTCATTTATTTGCATAGTGTCGGGTCTACCGTGTTGTACAGCTCCTCCAGTCTGGGAATGGTGAGGAAGTGGTGAATATTGACCCCATTCTCAAGCAGCAGTCTGACAAAGTCCACTCTGTCCAGCACCAGCGCGTCCATCATAGCCTGCTCCAGAGAGTTCACCTAGGAAAAGTCAACACATGAGACATCACATGATCACAGCCTTCATTTTGTCTGCTCAAATTTCCACGTAAAGTCACGTTATAAATCCTCCTCCTACCCAGCGAATCAGCTCCAGCTTTCTGGGGTCTGTTTCCTCTGGAGGTTCAGGCTTTGCCTTCCCTTTCCCCTTCCCCTTCTTTCCCCGGGTCTTGGCAGGACTCTTTTGCCTCTCCGGCGCCGGGGCTGCAGAGGCTGTAGTGTTGGCGATGGCACCAGCAGGCTGGTCAAATATATAGTCAGTAATATATCGTCATAAATTTCACATCAGTGTGAGAAACAAAATTATTTATTTTTATTTTTAAAAACAAATTGATTTCCTTGAGTCCCAAATACTGCACATCCTTAGTAACTTGGTGAGAGTAGAGCAGCCAGGTGAAGTGATTAATTCGTACTATTCAGACGTGATCACCACTCACTGGTAAATTGTGTCCATAGACAAAGATGTGATTGCGAGCAATATCCACTCTGTTCCAGGCCAGAGCCAAACTGAGCTGATCAGCTGCTGAAGCGTTTGTGCCTTTTTGTATTCAAAAGGAAACAGAAGAACAGAGAGAGAGAGAGAGAGAGAGGAGGTGGTTTGCTGGGATGCTGTAGTGCTTATGTTGTTGAAATACTGTGATGCAGCCTGAAAGTACCTTTCAGCAGGGCTGTGAGAATGGCCATTTCAATATCTTGTTGTCCCTCCGAGCCCATTCGAAAAACTGTGATCTACACGTGAAGAAAATAAAATAAATAAAAGGAGAGGAATGGTCAGTTCCACGTGAAAAGGTGAATTGTGTGAATTTGTGGCAGGAATGTGTTGCCACTTTCACTGTGGTGTCAACTGGTGGGAGATTGTTCCAGCGGGGCTGACCCCTCAAGCACAAACAGCTAATTTACTTGTCAGGCAGAGTGACAGTGTTCGCCTTGTCACAGGCGCGACTATATCAAATGAGGTTACGCTGCCGGGCCGTCACATGTGCAGCCATGGTAAATGGGATTAGGATGGCATGAATGGACGGCACTGTGCCAGAGATGTCAGAGCTGGTCTCGAGATGTGTTAATGATGAGCAGCTCGCACTGGTATCAAAACTGAAAAACTTGTGTTTTCCTTTGCGTTGCAGTTGGAGATTGCTCTGTGTGCTTCCTTTTTGCAAATACTTTGTAACTTTGTAAGCTGGTGTTACATCATCCCAAATTTCAGCCCCCGAAATCAGCGTTCCCACTTTCCAAACCCAGCTGTTCGCATGAGATGCACTTAGGATGAAAGGATTATGTTGGGACTAGACAGTGACACTGACTCACCTGTAGGTTAGTCATGGCACTTTAGCTTAAAGAGCAGGCGATGATGTTTTGCTGCTTAGTTGTGTGTAAAGTTCTGTCGCATTGTCCGGGCCGGGAATCAGTGAGATTTAAATGGTACAGGGGAGAAAGAAAAAAAAAAAGCCAGCAGCAGCGTGATCTTTGAAAAAGCCGTTTAAGTTGCTTATCTGAGTGTGCCGGAGCATTAGGCGCTCTAATACACCATGGATAGATGATGCAAAGTCACTGGTCAAGAGAGTGCAAAAAGCCTGGGGAGTGGAGAGAAAGAGTAACCTGGCCAAGGATTAGGGAGATGGATCCTCTCCTCCATCTGTGTGCTGCCTGTTTACTGTGAATGGGAAGTAAGAGCCTCTGCTAAGCAGGTGGCAGTGGACTCTGATCTTTCCCACCCAAATGTATAGAGATTATATGTGCTGGGTATTACAAACTACTAATCACATCACATGGAAATCTGTTGGGGACGCATAAACGCCGCCGCTATTTATGTCCCAAGGTCTCCATCAAACACTCGGGAGACACACTTGCAGCTCTGGGATTAATGTTTGATCTGTGTAGACTCTTACCAGGGTGTGTGCATCATCATAAAACTAAATTGTTTACATTAAACAGTTTAGTTCTGCATAATCGCACACCCACTTTGCAGATATGCACTGACACGTGAGTATATATATATATGGTGGTCAGCTGCGAATGCCCTGGATTACATGACATGGCCGCAACAACAAGACGGAGGAATGACAGGCAGGTGGTGGGGATTATGTTTATTCAATATGTTAATGGAGAAAAACACAGATGAGTGGAATGGATGAATGACGATGAAGACCAGATGTTTCACAACTCAAAAAAATATTTATTGATTGACACAGACATTACATTCAAATACGGAATATTTATGAAATGGAAGGAATATACACACAGGAAGTTATGAATACACCAGTACTGACTTTTTTTTTCATCAGTTTATTCTCCTACTCACCAGTTCCCTTTTCTTCATGCACTCCATTACCATGAGCAGGATCTGCTGCGACTGGCTTTTGCTGTAATTGAAAGTCTTCTGAATGGTCACCAACAGTTGATCTCGCACATCGTCATTAACTAGGCTGTAAGTGGAGAGTCAAGGTGGACATTTCAGCTTTTTAGCAGAAGGATTCTATGAGCACAGAGAGAGAGCGTGAGAAATCAAGTTAAATCTCACCCTCCATCTTCGGAGAACTTGTGTGCGAAGGAAATGATGTCAGAAGCTCGGCCGCTGCCGTCACACACCACTACAGGGATGGGAGGCTCATCTCTCAGACTCTCAAGGGCGATGGAGATGACGTTGGGGCCGCCTTCCACTATCAGACACACCAGGGGGACACCTTGACCCAGACCTGAAAAAAACAGCAAAAACATTCGGTCCTGAAATCTATCCATTTATTATGTGGCACCATATAAAAGCGTGCTATGTTTGAGGATGAAATACTGCAACTGAACATGTTGATGATGCAGATGTGTCAACGGGCAACACCAGAGGAGGGAGGTAGTGTGAAGTCAGTGGTGACAGCTGAGCATCCCTTTGCTGTCCCTGCCTTATCCGAGCTCCAGGCATAGGATGACAAAGGGAAGCCCACGGGTCACAGAGGATCAATCCATCCACATGTCCAAGAAGACTAAGTGGCTCACAGTCACACACACCATGGAGGATGAAATGTGTTTTTTTATGACGCCTGCGGAGCAGTGTGACTCTTACGAGTGTTAATCTTCTGCAGGGAGATGTGCTTCTCCAGCATTCGACGCAGTTTGACCTCAGAGCCGTACTTCCCACAGGTGCCGTTGTCGGTCAGGATGAAGTGAGAGTGGCTGTTGTTGAGAACCGCCAGCTTGCTCAGCGGGTTCGCCATTGTCTGATAGGGTCTAGTAACCTTTAAAAGGAAAAATAAAACAATCAGTTTGAAATGTTTCATCCTATCAAGTGTCTCTTTTCATGAAATTAAACACAGCTGCTAATGCTCTTACATCTTTTCCAATAAGGTCCTCTTTGTTTTCCAGGATGCCCCACGGAGCTATCCCTATAGCGCACACCTTCCCTCGGGACTTGGAGGAATGGTCCTTTAAGGCATCTCCCACATGGCGGATCACCCCTAAGTTGTCAGAACATAATATCACGTAAAATAATAAGTATGGCCTCAGGGATAATGACTTTCAACTGTCTAATGGAGCTGCATCAGGAGAAACACTGTGTTCGCTGCGCACAAAATCCACACAGATTGTCATTTGCGATTAACTTTTTTGCAAAAGCTCTCATTATAGAGCTTAAACCTGTGACAATGGGTTGGTCAAATCTCCCCGCAGGAAATTGCAGAATATGTGTTATGTAATGACATTTTAGAGCAAAGGTAATCTTCTAATGTCACAAACCGTCCTTTGTTAAGGGAACGTTAAGAGCAGTATCCTGAACTGCCACAGTCTTCTTACCCGTGTTGACGCCACCCGTGAAGATCCACGCTCCCGTAGTGACGGCGGCTTTGATCAGCCCTTTGCCAAACACTTGCTTCAGTTTGGGCTGGAGGTCAAAATTCTGGAGCCCTCCATGAACGGAGATGAGCAACGTGGGCAGCTCCAGCTGCCAGTCCTTCACCATCAAGTGCAGCAGGTTGTCAGGCTTGGTGTCATATGAAACCCGGATATACTGGTCAAGGAAAAAGAAAAGTATTAAAACAATAAATAATTTGGTGACTTAGGTCTACTAAACACGTTGTCGTATGTAACCTCTACATCTGGAGTGAAAAGGCCACGTCACATCCGTCCACTTCTCTCAAACTGTTAGTTGAGACTCACCATGGCCTTGTTGATGAAACCTCCGCCCTGGAACTCAATGATGCCATAGGAGTCTGTTGGGTAAGTTCTGGTGTATTTGATCACAGTCCATTTATCCTTCGGAGTGTCAATCTGCACCAGCTGGTTTGTTTCCTCTACTGAGTTGGCGCCGGGAGGGATGGCCACGTGCTGCGTCGTCAGCTGACCACAGGCACATCTAAACACCACAGAACAAGAATCGCTCAGTTAACATATCAGTCCCTGATGTCTAACCTTCAAAACCGTGTTGTTTGTGATAAACTGTACAGTGCTGTTGTGGGTGTCGACCATGACTAGAAGAGGAGGACCTCAGGCAAAGGCCAACAATGTTGTTTTGTTGGCCTGTGAACGCCGTGCCTTTTTATTCTAAACACACATTGTGCAGGCTCTTTTATGACTGTGCCCGTTTCTGGGAAATATGTGCCTCGATGAACAAAGGGTTGCACTGGCTGCTCTGCGCCAGTGCTCCAAGCACATGACAGTCGGCACGTCTCTCAGTGCAGCGGAGAATCAGTTTTACATTACCTGTAGTCATGGGTGTAAATGTATCAGTTACATCTGGATTATTTAAAATGTTACTCGGGAAAAAAAATAGAGCAATAATCATTTTTATTTATTTTCATTTTGAAATGTTAATTAATTAAGTTGAATTAATATGTAAAGTGTAATCATGAGTTACACTTCCCGATGATCAGGGCACAGCTGACAAGGACATTTTCATAGACTTGTACAGAATTTATATTATATTTACATTTTATTCAATGGGTCTGAGAAAAAGGACATTTATATGTGTATGTATATCTGAATGTTATCTTTAATTCTAAAAGACAAATGCATACAGCAGCTTATGTTACAACCTAATCGGTTTACCACAAGTGATGAGTATTTATCATAATTACCTGGTTGTGTCTTTGCTGGGAAATATGTGAACACATTCTCTTTTCAGAAAGGTCCTCTCAATCCACGCTTTCTGTGCCTGGGAAGAGACAAATGTGAGACGGATATAAAAAGTGTTAATCGACATAACACGCTGCCATACAGCAGTCTCCGATAGAGATCATCCTCGCTGATGTGTCTTTCTTTTTTTTTTTTGAGTATCACTATCAAAATCCTCGTGGTAATCCTGGCTACAAGATGAGGACTTTGCATTTTATATAAAAGGACAAATATGAGTTAAGTTAGTATTAGAGTTAAGTTAGTATGACGTTTTGACCAATGTCAACAGGCATAAAACATAAACACCATCTTCTCTTATTTCCAAAGTTATTGTTTGAACGAGACACACTTTTATTGTCTGCTTTCATCGCTGTCTGAACTCGTTCTTACGCTGAACAAAAATAACATGAGGTCACAGCAAAAGCTTCCCTGAGGGCACCTGTTGACTGTCGAAACCCACTTTAAAATGAAGCAATTGAATCAAACCTTTCCAGATAAACATATCAGTGTTCAACATAAAAATTATTAAGAATTATTACCTGTGTACGTAGCTTAGAACACATGCTTAGAAAAATAATAGTGTCTGATAATGTTACCTATCAGTCTGAAGTCATATGAGCATTAATGAGAGACCATAGAAATTCACTTCTAGTCTTGTGACTAATAATCACAAGTGCCCATAACACAGTAGGGTCACTGTTTTCTCTCTCTCTCTCTCTCCCTCTCTATTTATCTATCTGCATGAATGACCTCAGCCAGGAAGTCAGGTGGTCCTCCAGGATGTCACAGCGACAAAAGCACAGGCTCCCCTGAACTGTCTGTGACTATCAAAACAAAACGAATTTTATAGAAATCAGTTTTTCTCGCATGAGTAGTTTTACACTTTGTCTTCTCTTTTGGTACTCCCTTTCATACATACATACATACATACATACATTTAAATTACTCTAAATCTAAAATTGTCCTCTGATAATTCTGAGTATATTTAATTACTATTTAATGTTTTGCAAAAACATCATGCAGTCAATTTAAATTCATAATATCTTCTATATCACCAACATAAATTTATCTACAACATCCACTTTATTGTTATCTATTTAGAGTAAATTTTGTACTTTTTTAAAATATGTAACATTAAACCATTTGTTTACATGAGGTTAATACTAATACTTTCGGTCAAAGTATTAACCATCCTCATATAATTTGTATTAAGTCCAAGCTAAAGTTGTTTTCGCTATTGTTGTTTTCCATCTTAGTGTTATCCTGCATCACACACACAGTGCCGCTCTGCTGACAATCACCACAGCTATAGTCACATTTCTGTAAGTCACAAAAAAATCTCTTGCCATCAGCCAGTATCAAAACAAATGTCATTAAATAAAGTAGTAAGACTTGCAGTTATAGACTGTAGATGCACTTACACTGCCTGAGCTTCAGAGTCCTATCTGTGAGGCTGCTGGAGGTTACGCCTTGAGAGGAGAGTGGAAGTCTACTGCTGCTTCTCCACCAGAGCTTTCTCCTGTTGCTGCACTCGCACCCAAGTGCTCCCATTGAATACCACAGGACATGGAACTTCTCCGGTTTATGAGGGCCACTTAATATGATGAGCATGTGAGCAGGGTCTTTGTTTGCCCTAGTCTCATGACTCCAGTTCAAGGTAATCCTTTTGGGAGTCCCATGACTGCCCCCTCTCCATGTCCACAGGGTATTTTCATCCTTCGCTTGAACAAGGCACAATAAATCTACTTTGATACCCGGCCCCTAATCTCCCAATTTGTTGAAACTCCTTTCTTTGTGCTCACTTCACAGTGTGGAAGATCTTAGTTTTGTGTGAGAAGACGGAGCAGAGCGTCCAACGGAGAAGCGCTGCACCCTCAATCGGAGGCTCTCAGACTTTTCATCTGAAAATGTAACCCCCCCGCCCCCCCCCACAACTACTTTGATTTCAACCACATTTGCATAATTGAGAGAATTGGATGAAGGCATTCTTTTGGAAGGCGCCTTGTTAAGACATGACTGGTCTCCAGTTGGGTGCAAGGTCAGCCACTGCTAATTGCAGCTAATCTCCATTTCCACCTACCTTGTTTTTGTGGAGAAAAGGAAAACTCAGCAGAACAGTTATTTAGAAAATGTCTGATTACATTTGTTTAAATAAATTCTGATTTCAGAATTATAGTTATATATATATTTGTGTTAAATCCCTTTGAATCCATTTATAATGCACAATAAATAGCTTCCCAGCAGGTCCAATAAGAAATAGTGTCATTTTGAGAAACGACATTTAGTATAGTGGCTGCTGTTTGTTTTTCCAATGACTTCTGCTTTCTGTACATGGTGAACTTTATGTTATGTTGTTTACACTATATTAAGATATTAAGGGTTTCCAGCTACATGCTCAAATAACTTAAGGCATCAGGAAAACCTACCTTTTTTGTGTAATGGTTTGCTAATTACTCCTTTTATGGATAAAGATAGCACTTTGAGCTTGAGTGTAATACTATTTCCACCTACCTTGTTTTTGTGGAGAAAAGGGAAACTCAGCAGAACAGTTATTTAGAAAATGTCTGATTACATTTGTTTAAATAAATTCTGATTTCAGAATTATAGTTATATATATGTATATATATATTTGTGTTAAATCCCTTTGAATCCATTTATAATGCACAATAAATAGCTTCCCAGCAGGTCCAATAAGAAATAGTGTCATTTTGAGAAACGACATTTAGTATAGTGGCTGCTGTTTGTTTTTCCAATGACTTCTGCTTTCTGTACATGGTGAACTTTATGTTATGTTGTTTACACTATATTAAGATATTAAGGGTTTCCAGCTACATGCTCAAATAACTTGAGGCATCAGGAAAACCTTCCTTGTGTGAAATGGTTTGCTAATTACTCCTTTTATGGATAAAGATAGCACTTTGAGCTTGAGTGTAATACTCACTGTAAAAAAGACAAGGGGTGGGGGGGTGGGGGGGTGGGGGGGTTCAGTGTCTGATGTCTCAGGAAGACAGAGAGTCAGCATTCAAATTTTTCCAGTTCTGCTCTGGTGGTTAAAAAAAAAACGCATGGGTCACTGTTAATCTCAGCTGAGGAAAACAAAGTGCATTTCAACGAGGGTTTTTCTTTCTCCAGTGTGACGCAGTTATTTACACTTAAACTCATTAACCACAGCAATTAAAACCAAAATCCAGCCAGCAGCCAGCCGCCGCCCTAAGAGCTGCCTTTGAGCAATTAGCAACAAAAACCTTAAAGAATTAGATACTTGCGGGACCAGACTGCGTCGCACCGAGCAAATTAACAGGACTTAGGACAAGCCTGTGAACAATAAACAGCGTTCACTCCAACCTGCAGCATTTTCTGAAGAAGTGATGGTTCCAGACAAAAGACCACTGTTTGAGATGAAAACGATAACTGCTGCACAGTTGAGGGGGAAAACGAAAAGATCTGTATGATCTTGTATCTAATTAGCTGCACTCATGCAATGATCCCTTTCCTTAAAGTCTGGCTACCGCATGACACCATAACACGAGACATAGCTCTGGTTTAATGTGTGTATATCGGCCATTCACAGTGTTGCCATAGTGTTGTTGCACCTACAGCCCGTTTGTGTGCCATATATTCATGCCGTTTTCTGCTTGAATCACATGGTCCCAGTCTCCTGACCCGCAGCTTAGTGAGCAACCAAATCGCAGCACATTTGTTCCAGTTCAGCAACAATTACATGGACTGTTCAGCCCAAAGAGTCAGAAAAGGGGAAATCTAAGATACAACGAGGGCTGTATTTCTGTACATTGATATCTGACCTGGTCCAGTGGTGGATTTCTAAATGATATATTTCATGAGTACATGGTATTTATTCTGGATATTGATTTGAATGCAATGGAATTCAAACAACAGAAGCCTCATCAGCACAAGTGAAATGGATCAGAAAGGATTTGGGGGTCCTGTATGGAATGTGATGTCACCAGGGTTGAAGTTAAAAGCAACTAATTGCTCAGCTTTTGTGTTGAATGGCAATGTGGTTAGAGACTGATGCAATGTGACAGGAAGGAAACCCATGTAACTGTCTTATTCCAGAGTCGCGGTGGATCTCATGTGGACGGAATAACACGTTGCCTTTTACTTCTTTTCTCTTGAGGGGAAATGTGTTTGGGAAAGCGACACAACTCCAGCTACAATTTCTGGCTGGGTAAATCTGCATTAACTGTGAAGCTAACTGTTTTCAGCGAGCCATGCTTGTAAATGCATTCATTGTCCTTGTGGGTTTGAAAATCCAGTTAGCCATCACATGAGTCCAACATGTCACTGATTATCCCCAAGAGTCGAGGTAGTCATAAGACGTTTTTTAAAGACACTGTTTTTCTGTGTTTTCCCTCAGGGAAACTTACAGAAAAAGAGAACAAATGGAACTTTTCAAAAATAAAATCACAGAATTGGAAATAAATGTTACCTGTATAGCTACAGATAATAATTTCTAAATCTTCCCAGGTCTGATGGCAAGTCCATCATTAGTCCTGTTTAAATCAGTGACTCAATTAAAATAATAATAAATATTATTAAAATAAATATAAAAATATAGTCAACTCAAGTTGGTAGCAAATATGACACCTTGTTGTTCATGTACTTGTATGGGGGTGTTTGCCATCTACAGAACAGAATGAACTCTAGAAGAGACATTTCCTTTGCATGGATCACATCTCTTAATGTTTATTCTGGTTCACAATTTAGACACTGTTAATTCTAAAGAAAATACTAAAACCCATTTAACTTCTCTGTGCTGCATTATATATTACAATATTTGAAGACTCATTTTTCATAAGCTTTGCAAACACAGACCTTCACACACAAATCTGGTCGTGGTCCCAGTATTTTATGTTCAACAAAGCTTTTTAAGGATTTCTGTCCCTCACCTGACCTGAGCCTGATGCTTACATCACATCATATGATCTTGCAAACCCAGTGTGAACAATGTAGAATGAATCACACCGTTGTACTGAATTTAAAGCAATAAATTGTTTTTGCTGAGCTAATTACATTTTTAAGGGTCTGTGCATAAAACTCTGTTTTTAGTCAAACTGCTATTGATGCCTTTAATTCATTTCTGTTGATCGGTAAGCTGCAGCAAAAGAGGTTGAGCAGCCTGAATGCTGGTGAATAGTGTTTTCTTTCTATATGCACATCTCCACATTTGATTTCATCAGCTGAAGTAATATAACATAAACATATGTATAACTAAACGTGCTCTGTTTACAGAGCACAACAGGACTTTCCATTCATTTGTAAGCAAATGTCAAAAGGCGATTCCCTCTGTTTAATTTGTTATGTACTAATCTGCTCTCAAACAATGGCACATTGTACATAAAAGGTAAACGCCTATCATTTAAATAAAGCCGACAAATCCATGATTAAAGGCTGTCATAACTACATGACAAATATACATGATCAGTAAAAAGACAACGTCTGTCGGCTGTCTGGCCTGAACAGGCTGGGAGTTTATATTTAGCAACATACCAGATATTAAAAATTGCTGATTGCTTTACAGAGTAAAAGCTCATACGAAGCTTGTGGGCTGTAAAAGAATATTAATCTCTCCATTAATGTATAGAAACCCATCACACAGAATTCTTTTTTCAGACGTCAGCGTCAGCGTCAGCTTTACTGCTGAAATATACATCAAAAGCTGAGCTGATCTTGACACATACAATTTATTATGCAATTTGTGTTAAAAATAGTGCTTTTAAAAAAAAATGTAGTTTTAGTGGAGTATTTTAATGTTGATTATAGATATAAACGATACCTAATTTAGAAAGGATGACTTTGGATTAGTATTTTTTCTGAAAAAGTAGACGCTTTTAAAATAGTTAGAATTGCGTATAATTTTATTTTAAAGAAACTGTTTTTGTTTTAAATCTTGCAGCTGTTCTGTGGATACATGCATCAAAACACAAAACTGACACAAAGTGAAGTAGACCGTGGTGTGCGTGTGTGTGTGTGCGTGTGTGAGTGTGTGTGTGTGTTTGCTCTAATCCCAGCATACATACACTGCTCAACCGAACTGAAGCATGTATATATGAACATCGTATCCTTCCTTGCTTTCAAGGACATGTTACCAGGAGTGTGTTAATCACATGAAAGCAGACTTTAGAAACATATAAAAGTCCATAATCTGTCATGGCCATGGTCTTCCATGCTGGGCCATTATAACGGATTAAACTGCCGCAGTGGAGCGAGTGGCTGCTCAGCTCACCACTTAACAGTAAGTTTTACAGGGGAAGTGCAGACCATGTGCTCAGTAATATACAGCCAGCAGTCCCAAAGAATGCATGTCATTATGCTGGATGTAGAGGCTCTAAAATGACTGGCTGGACCCCTGTTATGGACTGTGGCTAAAGTCATGGTTGCATGTGACACAAGCTGTGCAGCACAAGTCATTCTTGGGATAATTATATGGTTTCTGGGTGATAAAAAGAAAAAGTTGCCAAAAGGTTGTCTCTTGTTGTCTGTCATTTCTGCATTAAACCTATTCCCTATATCAATGTAGTGATAAGTATGATTGTTTACAAAAAGCATAAAAGTTTTTTAAGACAAATCAATACACACAGAGTTGGTGATAACTCTGTAAAAGAACTGAATCACCCGTTGACCTCATCTTACCTTCTGCGAGTCAGACGCTGTGCGTTTCAGGGAGGACCTTTTCAAGGTGTTGCTGGGGCCCTTGGTGTCCATGTTGACGACTGAGAGCGGAAGTCACACTGACTCAGACAGGGATCCTTGGAGATGAGCAACAGGTCAGGGTCCAGCAGCAATGTCAGCCTGAGAAATTGACGGGAGGCAGAGATACTCACCACAGCCTCAAGACATGTCACCAACCTCTGGATTCACATGTAAAAACAAAAAAACATTAACGTTTCAGCATCATTAAAGATTTCATTGCTTCACTCTCCTCTCTGCAGCTTACTCCAGAATGACAAGACAGAGATCCCAGCCAGGGATATAAATCACTCGATGACACACTTGACACATAGACCCTTTTCCTCCGATCCCATAATCAGGCTTAATGCAGCCGGCTCTTATGAAGCCTCAGACTCTAATGGATAGAGATTTAATAAATGGTTATTGAAGGTAAATCTACTTTAGCACACCACAACCTCCAAAAAGGCTTAGAGGGACCATACAAGCTGCAAGGCTAAAGTTAGCAAGAGGAAAGCCAAATGATGTCCAACCAGATGAGACTCAGTGTGTCTGACTGGGGAAGACAGGGGTGTCCCGTTAGGGTCCAAACACAAAGCTATGCACAGATACAAAATGTGATGCAGAAGCAAAAAGCCAGAATTTAATAAGCATGGATTTGATAGACTCACTCACTCATTTTGTACTAAATGGTATCTTTGGGGTTATTAGAGTTTTGTTACCATTAGAATAATGTAGAATATAATTCATGGTGGTGTCTACTTTCCATTTTATAACAGCATTTACACAGAGTAACTTTCTAATACACATTAATAAAACTTTGAACTGTAATATCATTGTGGCTTTATACTACACTGCACTTAAACAGTTCCTTGCTTTACTGATTAGAATATTTTGTTTTTTATAAACAGAGCTTGGAAATAAAATAGTTAAAAGAATTAGTCTTAAAGTATTGTGTTCAGTACCGAACATATCACTTGTTACAGCCTCTTATGCAAGATCATAAACACTTATGTTAATGTGCCACCTCTTTTGCCCTGAAGAATATCTTATATGTACAGGTGACATTAGTAAACATATTTTTAATACTGAAACCAACCATCTGAGAAACAGATGGGAAAATATCAAATTCAGCTCAGGTTATGCAGATAAATTAGATATCCAGCAACTCCCTCTGCTGGACACTTAAGTAAGCTGTTAAGAGGGGGGGAAACGCCATGGCAAGATATGTAGAATAAATAAAACTACACATATGAGCCAATAAATGTATAACAGCTCTCACATAAAGGCATGTGGAATAATTCAAAACCTTCCTGTTCTGTTCTGACGCAAATACGAGCGTTAGGAAAATAAACGTACCTGAAGAAAGTCAGATGTTTTACCTGAGATCAAAATCACAAACTATAAACACCAGCCACATGTGGATGTGTCCCTTTTTTCATTGCAGCCATATGTCCCCGTGTTGTCTGTCGGGATAAAGGACGGATAATGTGTCATTCCTCCTAGTAAGCAGACACAAATGAGCTTTATCACCTGTCAGTGTGTCACTGCAGGAGATTATTGGGCTGCAGCTCAGAGTGGAGCAGAGGAAAAGAGGGCTATTGATTTTAAAGTGGAAAAAAATAACATGTCAAATAAAGTAGTGTGGTTTATATCTTTTAAGGTATACACCGTAGATTAGCTTGTGCGGCTATTTATTATTAGCCATTTATCCATGATATGAGTTAAAATATGGTTGTGGTTTTGACATTTATTATGTCGGCCTGCTGACGTTCAGCTCATGCAAATAATTCATTTGCAAAATGATGTGACAGCTGACTAAGCTTGGAGTACACACTGTACCACAAACCACTGACATAATCTCTGCAGCCACAGGCGCCTTTAGATAATGCCAATATTCGGCCACTAGATGGCGCTGTAAACTAAACAGTGTGGGCAGGGACTTTGCACATCACTCTGACCACAGGGGTCACAGGGTGATTGACCTGACAGAAGTAAGGCCACAGTGACTTTAAATCACTCACTTTGTCTTTGTGTTGATCTCTCGCAGGACCACACGCACAAACATCTGCAAACACGGGACACAAACAGAGAAGGCGCCCCGGTTTCCTGAACCATAATGGCTGCTTACCACTCCCGCTTTGCATCCATTTTAATTTCCCTTCATTGGCTTAACTTGATAATTTGTAAACCTCTCGTGTGACTAATTTCATCCGTGAAGCCAGGTGGGATACGGCCAAACAAACTGAAGAGCTGTGTTTCAGACTGAAACGACATCCACATGTGAGTCTCTGGACGGAGACTCACTGCTGGGGAATAGAAGGAGGATGTCTTACTTTATGCTGTTGAGTTTAACAGCAGAAGACCTCCTCTGTTACTGTGAGACACCACCCCAGACAAGGACATCCAAACATTTCACTGTGCGGAGCAGGAGCGGCCTGCAGGGGAGAACCACCAAACAAAAAGCATTTTCATCTGCAGCTGTTTGCATGTGCACTGTCTTTTTTTTTTTTTTTTTTTTTAAAGAGAGGTGATCTGCAATGACCTACAGGTAACAAAACAATAAAAGTTGTGTGTTTTTGACTTAGCGAGCAGCCGGTGTTTCTTGCGGTTGCCAAGGAGACGGACTACACCCTCACCTGGGACCTTAGTGCTTCAGGTGTGTTCGGTCCCTCAGTACTGCAGGTGAGGACAAACACGGCGAGCTGATAACAAGACTCGCCAGCTTGGAAAGACTCGTTAAAGACTCGTTGTATTAGCAGGAGATATCATACCGCGAGGATGATGTTTGTGTGCTGACATTTCATCTCTCTCGACAAACCAAACGTTCTTTAACTTGAGGGCTGGAAATGTTCTTTGGTGGTTTGTTATGAGCAGGGTCATGTCAGGACATGTTCTCTGCTCTCTCTCTCTCTCTCTCTCCCTCTCCCTCTCCGTGTTCATGGCCTGCACCTTGTGTTCCCCACATAATAACCACTTATTTCACATGACACAGTGGAAGCTTGGTGTGTATGTCTCAAACCCAACAAAGGGTGAATGAAAGAGGTGATTAAGTCCTTAATATTGCTGATGTACTACTTAGATGCAAACAATATAACAGTTTGTGAGTAAAATTACAGTTTATCTTTTGGAAGGTTTCAAGGAATAAAACAGCTCAACAAACTCTGGGATTTGGCCGCTGCAGTCTTACCCACTGCTGCAGTGGCCAGCGGCTTGAACTCGGTAACACAGGTTTGTGTGTGCGTCTTGGAGCTCATGGTGACCAGCGAAAGCAAACTTTAGATAGATACGGTTCTGTAACTTCACGATTCAGATTGCTGACTCATCAAGAAAGTTCTCGGGGCTCAAGTGGACTCTCGTGTTGCAATTGTATCTCTGTCCACAACAATATATGTATGTTATGTTTCCTGCCAATTTTATTCAAGACCGTGTTGCTAAAAAACCCTAACGAAACCCTAACCCCTATGAAAGTCTTACAAGCAAAGCTACATTTTAGAGTAAAAAAATTCTCATTGGAAAAAATTTCACCATAGGTGAGTCTAATTATTCATGAGACACATGTCCAGCATGATGTTGGAAATTGAACTTGTGTTCTATACGTATATATACACACACACACAGCACAGGCGCACACACACGTATATATATATAAGTATAGAATTTATGTATATATATATATATATATATATATATATATATATATTTGTGTGTTCATGATATGGGGGCTCCTCAAAGTTGAAGGAGGAAGCCCCCTATGGGTCATGTCTCAGAGCTGCGGGGTGTGCCCATTCATTTCAGAAAAAGGGATGTTTACAATGTCTGAGGCTCACGAGGGGACAGAAGTGGGTGAACGGTAAAATTGCATTGGCGGGAGCATTGATCCGTCAGGTTTTCCTGAAGGTCAAGGCTTATGCGGATAACACTGACGATAAGGCATAGGTTTAGAGGAGTGGTCCCTGTGCGCTCCACTGTCAGCATATAATGGATTTTAGGGAAGTGGACAGGAAGGGGGCGTGGCAGACTATTTGCCTGCCTGTACAATGCTAACTACTCCTCTGTCTGCTTCTGCTTATGGCCTGGCTCATTGCACACCACTTGAGCAAAACTGTTCCTGGAAACCCCGTCCCCCGGGAGAAATGCATTCCATGAATCTCCTACTCGGAGCAGTTAATCGGCTGCCCTGCCTGCATGTCTCTATTCTGCTCCTTGGTGAGCACATGCTGGCGTAAGGCATTTCATAGATTGACCTGGGGCCCACACAGAGGTTAAGAGGGAATCCATATGCTGCACCGTGGCTGTAAGACACCATCCTTCTTGACCTGCGGGACGCCGCGTCAAACACTGACACCGTTTCACAATACGTGACAGAGAGCAGGACGGTGGCTACCTCCTTTTGATCTGAGAAGTTTAATAAACCTCCATGTTTGAATTGTGACTGCAGCGTCTGTGCTGTGAGGGGTGGGGGAGGTGGTGGGGCACATAATAAGCCCTTCCCAGCTAGATCTTTCTCATTGGAGGAGGACGGGTCAGTTTCTGTGCTCAGCTGCGTAAACTTCCAGAGTCAACTCATCGCCCAACACCTAAACAACCAGATGTGGGATTCACGTTCAAGACCCTTCACTTTTCTCAAACTTGTAAGGTGCTGATGTGATAAAATAAAATAAAATCCAAAATGCCCTCAATAGCAGTCTGGAGTACGGCAGAGGGAAACAGACAGCTGGACAGACAAAACAAAAAGTGCTGATCAGCACTTTCGCACGAGGATCTGCAGCCACATGATGGACTCGTCCTTTTGCGTCAGACGGCGACCACAGCGCAGTGGATTTATACAAATGTCAGAACTGCATGTTAAGAAGCCATATCAATAGTCGCTGCTGTGCTTGTTTGATTACCCTTACATTACTGAGAATTACGAGCCAAAACGGTCAATATTTTTAGCGCTTCGTGTGAGTCACAGGCTGTCGTTAAAACCATGCCGGCTGTGTTTAAGTCCCAGAGATGTTTCGATGACCGGGTCCTACATAAAACACAGTATTATGTGGGATGAAAAAGCCATGGGCCTGGACTGATCCAGACCATTCCCATCTCAAGCGCCTCAGTCATCAAAGCAGTGCAGATGTACATATATGTAAATAATATTCACTGGACTTGAACTGGCTGCATTTAAATAAAAACGGCACATCCGCTTCTCTTACGCAAACTGAGAGTCATCGAGGTTCTCGTTTTCCCATTGATTGTCCAGGAAGTGACCATAACGGCCCGTGTCAAAGCAAGTCGACCGGCTTGTGTCTAATCCTGCTGATCATAGCAGCATTGTCATTATCTATGGGCCCTTGCCTGTGACTGTAATTAGAACTGCCTCGGATGATCTGAAACACAGATGGTGGTGGGAGACTAAGCAAACAGCAGTAAGGTAATCGGCTGGGGGCTGCAGGAGCAGACAAATCTATAAAGACCTGAGCTGACTAAGGGAGAACCAGTGACATGGTTGAATAGTCAGGACTAGTCACTCCGTACTGGAGCGTCTTCATTCCACTGACACGCCGCCATGAAAAAATAAACAACTCTTCAGCTATGCAACAGCTATATATGAAATTCAAAGTTGTGTCCTCTTGGTGATCATTAAACTGTATCAGCCTTTTCACATACTCATTTACATATTGTGACTTGAGCGACCAATAATGGATTTCAGGCTGTTTATTATTATTTCATACAGGCCACTCTACTCTGATCGTCATGTACAGGTATATTTCTCTCTGTGTGAACCAAATCGTTCCTCTTACAGACAAACTGTGTTCTCACACCCACACAGGAAGTGGGACTTGACTGAGACAAAGCTGACGTGACACAGAAACTCCCTGCAGCAAAGAGCGTACCTCAACGTAACACCTATAACTTAACATAACAGGAGTTGGAAAACCAATTTAACCTCCACTCTCACTGCAGCTGTTTCCCCCGAGTTAAAGTCAACGCTAATCTCAGTTCTCTCTGTGTTTGAGCTCCATTCGTTCACAAACGGTGCTCGAAAATGTGCACTGTTTATTCTTTTCACCACACAAAGCGATTTAGCAAAACTGCATCTTCAAACATCAGCACGAATTCTGCAGGATGTTTCATCTGGCATCGGAAAACACACGTCAACCAGGGGCGAGCGCCTCAGCTCTGGTGCTTGTTGACGCAGGTGTGGCGGTGGTGGTGGTGGTGGTGCTCTGCAGTCGTCACAGTGTAAAGGGGAAATTAGACGGCTTAGCACAAGAACCACCCTCGTGACTGGTGAAACAGACTGGGTGAGGCGCAGTCGCACAGTTGATAGTATTATGCTAAGATGTACAGTAACGGCGCTGCACATTGGAACTTTTCCTCCAGTGTCCCTCTGGGCTGCCTGAGTTGCTATACTGACGCTGACCTACATACAACATTGCCATGTCAGTCCTCAGAATCTAGATCTTCAGACAGGAGACTCCCAGAGAACATAGCAACAGACTCCCCTCCCTCCCTTCCCCTCCCTCCCCTCCATGCAGCTATGCAGGCCAGCACTGGGGGAAGGGACTGAGTTAACATATGGCTCATTGTGCATTGTAGGCTACAGCTTGCAGCTCCTCATCAACACTCGTCCTGTCACATAACAGTGTGTGATTACAGGGCTGGCTCCA
>JAFBJQ010000541.1:479709-499115 GCA_016785345.1 Trinectes maculatus | reverse complement strand
CGAGCCCAGACACCAAACTCCCCACGTGCTCAGATACTGTCACCTCTCAACAACGCGTGTAACACTCACGGGCGGTAATCAGAACACAACGCGATGACTCCATGTGTTGTGAGAGCGTTTGCGTTGGAGGACAATGTATATGTGTGTTGCTGGCACAGTTTGTGGCTCCGTTGCGTGTCTAGCGAAACGGTCCGCACCACTTTGGTGACGCAAGGGGCGCTATTAATATCCCAGGAACGGGATGTTCTCGCTTCAGCATTGGGGTCATTCGAGGATAAACAGCGCGTGTCCCGTGCAGACGGTGTCGCTGGTGGGGAGCGGTGCGCGCTGGGAAGTTTTAACGGGGACGCCGGTGCCGTTTGTCGGCCCCTCGCACCGGGCGCATGGCCGCGGTCAGCTCGGTTCATGCACCGCCCGCCACAGTCTGCGCGCAGCCGCGCCCACTCGTGAACCCAGTGACTTTAGAGCACACTGTGGTCGGAGCGGTGAAAACAACCATGTGATGTAAGAGCGCTGCTTTGGAAATTGTGTGTTATGAAATTCAGCCTCGCTGTTGTTTTCTTCTTCCTTTGAACATATAGATTTTTTTTTTTTAAAAAAAAGGCGTGCGCGCTCCTGTTTCTTCAGACAGGGCCGTGACCGTGTTTAAGCTGCAAGAGAGTTTGACGATGCAATAAATAAATAAATAAATCGGAAGGGACAAAATTTGTGTTTTAAAACAGGGTTGGGAAACGTCAGATTTTTTTGCGCCATACACTGCGCAAGTCCTTAAATGAACTCACGCGGTGGGAACGAGGGCGCATCAGAGAGCGTCGCGTGTGTGTCGCCCATTGGTGCAGCGAGTAGGCTACACACCAACACAGACTGGTCTCAGGAGTGTGACTACAAGTGTGCATGACTTATTAATGATTAATGTTTAAACTCAAAACACGTTTCTACTGATGAGCATCATCACTGGCTCCAAGCTTTGTGGTGGGAGGATTTCAATCCTCTGTTCTCACATTTCTATTCATGTTCGGTGAACGGAGTTAGGTTTTGGCGTGTTGGCTGGATAAAGGAGGTCGGTGGAGACTGCTGGGGAATTGTTTTATCTTATGTCATATTCTGACTCAAAGATGAAATCTTCAGTAGATGGAATTAATCATGAGCATCAGTTAAAGCCTAGCTTCTGTTATGTCGCTGTCAAGGGCCACATTCATTCCAAGATGGTGACATGCCACACAAGTGCTTCTGCTGAATGGTCCCTGGTAAAGCTACAACACAGTGTGTTAATGCAGCCCCTGCGGGCTCGCCGCCATAAGCTGAATGGTGTGTGTTAGCATTAGGTCCCATCACCAGTGCCTGTAAGGCACATCCCTCCCTCCCCCCACGCCACTGCACTGATCAATGCATTATGAATGGGACCACCACTGACCAGCAAATGGGTGCAAAAACACACACACACACACACACACACACACACACACACATAAAAAAACAAAACTGTGTCCGCTGCACTTTGCTCTTTTGAGCTGTATTGTGTTGTGTGGACAAAAGACGCTGTGCTGCGATGTGAGGGGACAAAGATGGCAGCACATAACTCATGGCTCAGCTCTGGCCTAGGGGTCAAGTGAGTGACGTGGATTTTGAACTGCACTCCACATACATGATAGTCATCACTTTCACGTCATATAGGACAGAGTCATTGTCTTGGGGAGGCTCTTCCACTCTCGTGTTATTCAGCAGACAATTGAACATTTTCTGTCAATGAGTGCTGGGCAGCACTCTGTTCTTTGTGGTGGCGTGCCGGGGAGGCAGCACCAAGACGGGGGAGGCAGGCAGGATTAACATAGTGGTGAAAAAAGCCGCCTCTGTTGTGTGGCTGGCCGTGGACAGCCTGGAGGCACAGGCAGAGGGAGGATGACGATCAAATTGAGCTCATTCTTCCACAACACCTCCCACCCTTCTGTGAACTGATGCACTAACCCCCAATTCGGCAACCACACACTTCCTGCAAGGTGCCTCACCCTTGACTGCTCTTTTGTGCCATCGAACTGTGCGGTGCCTCCTCACCTTTCTTTCTAGTTGTTGTTGAAGACGGACACCTGCTTAACATCGTACAAACTGTTTCCACCGGTCTTTTCTTTTACCTAAATGCATCTAACAATGTTATCATGTATGTTCCCCATGTACGAACTGCACATATATTTGTTTGACCCTATTAAAGTGGCTATCTCAATAATAGTTCTATGTTCTGGGAAACATGTTTACCTACTCGGTGTCTTGCCAACAGTTAGATGATAAGTGCAAAGTCACTTACACAACCAAAGCAGAAGGCCAGGAGGGCATTAGCTTATCTTAGCATTAGGACCTGAAAGCCAGTGTATCCTGGCTCAGTCTGAAGGTCACATATCATAACCTGAACTGTACAACTCACTAATTACTGCATTTTGTTATTTCTTTAATCCATGTATATATGACAGATTATAGTTGGACAGGAAATTCTGTGCCAGAATATTTCTTGGCTCTTTCAGTGACTTCTTGGAGAACTGCCATCGCCATGTGGTAAGAAATAAATACCCCCACACATATAAACAGTATCACACTTGTTCTTTTTACTTATTTATTTTATTTCAGAACGTATATTTTTGAAGACATTAAAATAAAAAAACGATATCTAATGAGTTGATGAACACTTGGGCTAATACAGGCTGTTTCCTACTCAGAGAAAGATCAGAAATAAATACATATCCTAAAATGGCGTTTCTATTCAAAAACTTAATGCAACTTGATGGCCTTTAGAATAAGTTAACAAACGACTCTGTTAATAAGATAGCAGGCTTTAAGATAATAGACCTAAATCCTTCCTTCATCAAACACAAGCCCTTTTGAGAATCGCACTGACAAGGCGAGACACCTGATGTCATTTGTACGAGTGCCAAGAGATTATTTGTCTTTCGCTCTTGTCTTGAACAGTTTGTATTCCTTGTTCCACCTGTTGGCACTTCGTGTGCCTAATGGTTATGTTATGACAGCAGAGTCTTGATGATAAGAACCCAACAACGCTGTAACCAGTACATCCTGCTAGACGTCAGAGAGGCTGCACTTTGTTACAACAACACAGCGTTTAGTCACCTCAGCCTCACCTGACTGACATTCTGGCGTTGTACTGCGATTACACATGCTGCATGTAATCTTGTATTCTTTTCCCTATAAAAAACATGTCACCGGTGGCTTATTGAAACATGTAGTTCATTGTTAGAAAGATAGTATCCACCTTTGACTTACATGCTCGTGTTTATTCCTCGACGCCCACATAACGTCTTCTGACTGACTAATTCTCCTTTCTTCCACACAGGTGAAGTTGCTGCCTGTTTTGTCCTCATTAGTCATGATGAGTCATGGAGGATGAGTAAGAGTTGTGGAACAACAAAGAGGAGTGACAGCCTAGTGGGACCTGTGCACAATACGGCGCCTGTGTTCATTCTCATACAGCCGCGTCTCTGAATTATTAAGTCCGGTCGCTATTATTCTCCAAGTCAGTAACAGATAAGACACATGACATTTCCAGGAAGACTGGATGTGCACTAAAACACCCGTAAGTGCTTTATTACATTTCTCTTCTGATAAGAACAAGCTGATTGTTTTTGGTTTCAGGGAAGTCTGCTTGAAAACTTTCGCACTGCGTCAATGGAAAACCCTCTGGGAACTTCTTGGTCTATAAATGACCATGTTTACAAAAAAGTTCTATTTTGGTAAAGAAAAAAAAAAGCCCTGATGATGAACCCTCCATCAAGGGTCACCATCATGCCAAGTTTGACGTTGTCCCATGTTTCATGAGGACATTCCGACACAGGCTATAACAGGCTTTGTGTTTATTGCTGAGAGGCAAACGTTAGGATGCTAACACACACAACTGAGACAGTGAACACAGTAAACATGATACTTGCCAAACATGAGCACAATAGCATTGTTGCTGTGAGCGTGCACGCACCCGGATGTTACACTGGACTCAAACACTGGTGAAGCCAGAGGTCTGTGACCTTCAGTGAACATTACCACCCACCGCAGAGGAAAAAAACAAAAATCCAAAATCTCTGCGGTCTTAGAAATTTGGTGGCGCTTCATGTTATTTTTACAGCTCCTTATTTCCTCTCTCTGTCCGCCTTATGAACGAGGCCTTGACACGACATGCCAGCCAGATCGTTAGCAGTGGTCAGACTGTCCTGTGCTTGCAGGATCTCTCCTATTACAAAGAAGATTGGAGAGGCCAATCACATCCCTGTTCCTGCCTGAGAACGTTATGTCAGTGGCAGACAGCGTGTTGTTTGGACTCTGCACACTGGAGAGTTGGTCCTGGGATTTGGGAATGCACAAAAGGGCTCTTGAATCATCGGCTCTCCACAGCTACAGAGAGAGAGCGAGACAGTCGAGGTTACCTCCTGCAGCCGGTTCACTCGCTGTCTTCCTCTGGCCGCCTTGCGTGCTGAAGCTCAGTGGAAACAGACAGACACTCGCAGTTTCTGCACAGCTCTGGGAAACAACAGCGTGAAAGAGGAACTACACCCCTCTTGACGTGCTCACAGAAGAATAGGCTGCCGAAGCACCTTGTGAAATACAAGAACACCACGTTTTTGTGGTGAAAGAATATGTAAAATAATACAGCCAGATGGCCTCCTGAATGCCACATCGCCTTGCTCTGTCTGAACACTGGGAACTTTCTAGTGTGGGCTTTTGTGCACAGTGCTGAGGGTGTGCATTCATCCTCACAGGAGAGCATCAGCTGCTGCAGAGGAACAGATCTAACCCTGTAATAGTGGAGTGCATGTTTATTCTTATTCTTATTCTTGTTTGAATCAAGTTTTTTTCGTCAACCAGGCCTCCAGCTGGATAAATAAGGGATGAAAAAAGCTGCAGCACAGAAGACATTGATCCCTGGGAACATTATGTACCAGTCAGGTTTTTTTTTTCCCCTTTTGCTCCTCATCCAGACAAATGAATCCTGAAATTGTGTTTTTTTTATTTTTTATGTAAAGTGTGGGGTTCAGCTGGGTGCATGAGGTTAACAGGGACGTTCTAGTGCGTCCTTGCTGATAATCAATAGCATCAGCTGGTTTGTTTTCTGCCAGGACTTTGTAACTGGTGACATGCGAGTTTCTGTGTGTGTTTGAAAACCTGATGTTGAAAACTACTCAATAAGTTTCTTGGATTTGACTACAAGTTTCTGGAAATAGGGTCAGGCAGACTTCCTGTAAAATTGCTACTATGAAATATATGCCTGCGCAACTTTGCATCACCTGACTCTTGCCTGAGGATAAACTGAAGAAGACATAGCTTGAGGTGGCTGGCTGGATTTCAGTTGGCAGAGACCACGGAGCTGCTCAGGGGACGGCTCTGAAGTATATTACTAATTTTGCTGAAAGTAAGCAGCCATCTTGACTAAACTGCACGAGCTGTTGGTGGTACATTAAGCAGAACATCCTACTTGGAAATAGATCATGATCATGACAGGATTCAACTCGTTTCATATATGCTTGTGCTTTACATTCAACGCCACCCTGCTTTATAGTACTTAGAATTTGCCATAGAAGTAAAAGCTTCAGTTAACAGGTTAGACAGGAACTTGAACAAATGTAACAATATTTGCCATTGATGTTTACACCCCACATCACATCCCTTTTTGACTTCAGTGTCATTAAAGGCCTCTGAGAAGCTTTAAGGAAGAATTATTATTTATTAGAATTATTTTTTTTCCCCCTGTAAGATAATAATTTGGCAGGTGGAGGCATTCGAGGTCATTGCCAGATGATGATCTTGGTGGCCAGGGGTCACTGAATGTGCCGACTGCTCCGAGAATTTGACCCAGAAACGTTCAAAGAATCGGGGACATCTTTGTGATGATGATCTGCAGCCTGCACACAGACACCAGACATGTGTGCTTTTCTTTATTGTTTCCTCATTGGCAACTGGTCATTTGTAAACACAACAGAGGGAAGTCATGATGGCAACTATGCTGCACACTATAGTGTGGGCTATAAAAAAGAAACTGCTCTCATTTCCAGTCAACCAGGATCCTTAAGGAGACATATTTTTCAATAATTAATTGGTTGTCTTCCATCTGAATCTGTTTTATAAAGGAATCCTTCCTATTTTGTTTTTTTTTTCCAAAACGAGGACTCAGCGTTTTGTAGTCATTGTTTTTATTTTGATTTATAGGTAGAATGAAACTGTTTCAACACATCAACGCGACATATTTTTGCAACGGATCAGTAAAATCACAACAGTGCTGTCCAATACACATATACACGGACAGGATGGTGCAGAGCGCATCCATCCCAGCCAGGAAAAAAAAAACAAACAAAAAAACACGTTTGCGTCGCGTTGCATTGCGCGCGCTCCTACCCGACAAAGGTCGTGAGCAACTTGTGGTGAAAGTTTGCACTAACTCGCATTGTGCGGTGCATCTGAGGACAGACTGTGCCCAACGAATGAGCGGCCACTCTGACGATGCCGCTGAGCGCTGCCGGTCGACACGCCCCCAGCAAGGATACAAGCAGCAGGAACAGGCGCGCGCTCAGGAGACGCACTCACGCTGCTGGAGTGTGTGGAGCCGCGATGGGAGTTAACGCATCCAAGTGTCTAGAGTTCCTGTTAGCAGCGTCGTTGCACTAAACAAAGACTTTGGGCTAATTGGTTTGTTTTTGTGTTGTTTTCCTCCACCTCCGCGGGGCTTGTCTGCATATGTGTGGGGTTTTTTTTCGATCTGCGAGGCTTTGCTCTAACAGGATGTTGATGATATTGGGAAGCCGGGTAATATCCTAAAGTCACTTCTCTCTGATGAGTAGGACCTCCTCCCCTTCAACACCACACAAAGGAAACCACATAGCAACTACTTTTTTTTACCCTCTCACGCCACCAGTTTCTTTTTGATTGTTATTATTTGATGATTGCCACTATTATTTTTGGTTGATTTTGGTTTTTTTCTGGATGTCACTGAGAAGCAGAGGGGGCTGTCTCAAAGACAAAATGGATCACTTCGCAGCAGAGTGCCTTGTTTCAATGTCCAGCCGTGCAGTTGTCCACGCTCCTAAAGGGACCAGGGACACGAGAGCAGAAATCCCGTCCTCCTCCTCCAGGAGCGGGGAGGAGATGAAGGAGCCGCTGGTGGTGAGGGACAACTCCTCGCTCTTTGTGGTGGCGCGGATTCTGGCGGATTTTAACCAGCAGACTCCCAGCAGTGTTGCCGAGCAGGCCAGAATAAAGGATGGGAGCACGGCGAACCACACGGATGAGGAGGATGGGAACTCTGCCACACCTACCGCCACCTCCGATCCTGCGCCCAGACAAAGAGGCAAAAGATCGCGGGGTCGAGCGGAGCAAGAGTCGCCTCAGAAAAAGCACAAATGCCACTATTCAGGTTGCGAAAAAGTTTATGGCAAATCCTCCCACCTCAAAGCTCATCTAAGGACACACACAGGTCAGTGTCGCGGGATGCAACGCATGTTGTCGCTGTGCGCATTGCTCACTGCTCTATAGGCTGCACGCGGATTCAACCCGAGAATACTGATATGACAAAGTCTGGTTTCTCTTATGTTCAACCGATTATTGTGCAGTGGAGGGAGGGGGGGGGGGTGAGTGGTGAGTGTGACTGCTGTGTGTCATGTGCGTAAATATTCACGGATCCACCCTGACAGGACTCGGGCCAGGTTCGGTTCGTGGTTTATTGCTCGCATTGTGTCATTAAGTTGGATGAACTTTGGGAAATGTCGTTTTAACGTCGGGGAGTGAGTGACGGAGGGAGGGGGGGGGGGGGGGGGGGGGGGGGGGGGGGGGGGGGGGGTGTTTGAAAACAGTGCCCCCCCCACTCAAGTGCCTGAAGCTTTGTCACGGTGTCAGTCCTACCCCCCCCCCCCCTCCCCGGCCACCTCCACAACCTCCGCCCGCACTGGACGACCGAACGTGCACTATGATGCAAATGCGCAAACAAATCACAAGGACCAGATTCTCCTTTTTTCAACCATTAAGGGTAAACTTTTTTTGTTTGTTTTGGTTTAATGGTCATCGTGATACAACAACAAGCAAACAAATACATTTATTTAAAAAAAAAAAAAACAATGTTCGACAACATATAATCGCAGAATAAACAAGTTTGCATGCAAAAAGTTTCCCGGGTCAATCCAGCAGATGATGGACCGTCACACACTGCAGAGAGACGGGCTCTGAACGCTCCAGGTCAGCGGCACGGTGCGGCTGACCTTCCCGGCGGACCACACCTCCATGCGCGCGCTTTGCATTCCGCGGGATAGGCTCGTGAGATGGGGGGGAAAAAATGTAGATCGAGTCGAAATGGGGGGTTGATAGGAGCTGTACAGTCGCCTGCCTGCCCAGAGCCCTTTGTTGTGATGCGCCACACCCCCACCAGACAGACTGCCAGCTGATCTGGCCAGCAACAGACTCAGCTAGCTGAGCCCAGACTGAGGAGCCTCTCCTCCCCTCTGCTCTGTAGACTGCAGCTCTCTCTCTCTCTCTCTCTCTCTCTCTCTCTCTCTCTCTCTCTCTCTCTCTCTCTCTCTCACACACACACATACACACACACACCCACAGAAATGCCTCTCTGTGAACTTGACATACATCTGAGGACATGCTGTAGAAATGTGCACACACACACACACACACACACACACAGTAGGTAACTCTGAATCCCAGTTTGCACATTTCATCCTGGAGTTATTACACTGATCTCTGTTTCGCCTCATTGGTTATTAGCCTATTTCTTTTTGTCTGCCCGTTTGTCACAAGGTTTATTATTGTGTGGAAGAATTGCATATGGATGCCATATGCTATAGTAATACCATAGTAAGAACAAGCACAGGCCTGTTACATGGTGCCTTTTCTCTGAGATTAGGTATGTCGTCATTGTGTATCGTCATATTTTCATCCAGATCAGCTGCGGCTCGGTGCTGACAGCTGCACAGCGGTGTGCAGTGTGAGTGTTTTGTCTGAGTTCAGTGATGTATGTGCATCGAGCAGTGATAAATACATGACTTTTATTGCATGATTGTGTTTTAGTTTAGTTTTATTATTATTATCTGCCCATGCATCTTTGCTTATCAAGCCTTTCTTTTCTTTTGGGAAACACTTCCGTATCCGCCCGTTGTGATTGGCTGCTTTGCCCATCGTTTCTGAAAATGTGGACAGTCGATAACAATCTGATTGGATAGTCCAAAAATGTAAGTCATCTCAGGTCAGCTGCCTCGTCTCAGGCAGCCCTGCAGCACGGTGCCAGCCTGCAGCGCAGGAGCTTCCCACCAGCCGTAACCATGTGTTCAAAGTGCAGCTTCATTTCTCCATATTGGCCCAGCCCACGCGTTTTTGTCTATGAAGTGTTTCCTTTCACTTGCCTCTTTTGTATAGCTATGCCCCAGTGTCTGGCCCCGTGATTGGTTTCTGTCCCATAAATTCTCATAATGATGACTATTTCTGCTGATTTGATTGGTTCATCCCAGAATGTGGGTCATCTGAGTTCACCCGGGCTGTCTCAGCCAACCTTGCAGTGCATTCACAGAGCCAGACTCTGGTGGTGCACTTCCCTTCAGCCCCGACTAGCAGAGTATAGAGAGAATAGATCCCAACCCAGCACAGTCTTCCTGTTACAGACAGAAACAGAGAGAGAGGAACAAGTTGTTCTAACTAGATTTTTGTAATGCAGGTAGCCTGATCATGCCAGCTTTTTGCAATCCTTGTTTGTGATTATAGTTATAGTATAAAACTAATTATAAAAAGGAGCCTACATTGTATTTCTTATGCAATGTCTAAATTAAATTTAAAAAAATCTTATTACGAAGTCAAAATGAACATTATCCATCAGAGGCATCATTTTATTTGACTCCATGTGAAATTTATTCTATGTTATGGTCTTGTTTGTTGAAATAAGATTTTAGGAATTACTTTTATTATTCAGCAAACAATAATGTTTTTCAGGAAACATTGGACTCAGGTTCTTGTAAATAAAACTAACTGTGAGTGGTTTTCAAGGAAGAAAACCTGTTCACAACAACGTCTATAGATTACCTCAAGTAACTTGGAAGTGTACACCTGTAAAAGTATTAAAAAGCTGCGGCTTCATTTGAGGTTTCTTTCCAGGCACAGTGTAAGGATGTAGCAGACATGGGAGCACTTGCTGCATTTAAATCACTCATTATACTGCATTGTGTTTGATGGTGATGAATCCACGGCAGTTACGGGGGTCTGTGGTTCCCAGACAGCCTTTGTTTGATCTCCCGGTGTTGGAGGTGGAGCTTTTCTCTGACACATATAATCTTATCCCTGCAGTATGGAAGCTGAAGTTGTGTTATGCTGATGCGCACATAAGCCAGTTTTATCCTCAAATGCAACAAATAATGGCCCTAAATGGCACAACTGTCAGCTGGCTCCTTTTTTATTTAGTCTTTTTCACTTTTTATCCGAAAGTCCGACGGTCACCTACAGTGTTTTCTGTGAAGCTTCATTACCATGCTTTGGTCAAGTCACATATGCTGCTGTCTCCAAAGGCAAGATGGCCCCTGACAGACTCATTTCAAGTCAGGTCTTCTTCAGAAACAGCCCGGGCCCTCTGTGGCCCCCACAGCCGGGCCTCACAAAGGGCCATCTTGTCTGTGTAGAAGACCTATTCGAAAACCATTTCAATCACCGGCAAGATCAGGGTCAATATTTCTCAGAGACAAAGAGCTTAATGACATATTTTACAGTTGGTTTGACGTTTTGTCTGGACATCTTTTGTGTTGTGCAGGGGGGGGGGGGGTACCTCTAAGCCTTTTACTGTCTGTTCTAAAAATTAAGTGGCACCACCTGGCAGCACTGCTCCACCGCCACGTAGTTCCAGTTTATTCATGCATGCTTTCTATTTTCGGTCAAATAACTGTGGTTAATGACACTTTTTTTTTTCACACGTGAAATTATCCCAAATTCCATGTGGAAAAAAGAAGCAGGAGCCGCTTATTATATATACTGCATCTCTGCCAGTGGTTTTATATTTGGCTGCACGGCTACACAGAGCGCACAGTGTTCCTGTGAGGTTGGTGGCAGTGATGAGGTAGCAGGGTGGAGATGGGGTTTTCCTCCTCTGACTTCAGCCTGCCCTTGGCACAGCAATGTGAAAGAATCCACTGGGGCACAAGAGGTTGGTCTCTGTACCTGCCACATGGCAGGATTTCCACCGTCCCTCCCAGCTGAGCCATATTTCTCCTGATGTGCAATAAAATGACGTCTCGTCAGCCACATGCTCAGCAGTTTCCATTGGTCCCCATTCTGATGCCGTTAGTTCTATGTGTCTTTTTAGCAACGCGAGTGATGTGTCACCACTTTGGTGCACAACTATGGGTCACAATGACATTCGGTTTTGTATCGACTTAAATCATCATATACATAAATCATACTTTCCCCATGGCGCCACCAGCAGGTCAAAGGATCTGTAGGTTTAAGCGCAAGTTAGGACCAAATTCATTCAAATCATTCTTTTCAGTCTCAGCTCATCATGTGTTAAATGGTAATTAGCAAATGTGTGTTAACACACTAAACCAGTGGTTCCAAACTTTCTCTGCTGGGCCCCCTTTTGGTTGATCATTTTCTGGTTGGTCCACATTTACCAATAGACCACACTATTTCAACTGAAAATAACAAGCTTAAATCCACTTGATCCTTGCGATGGAAATAAAACCAAAGTGGAGCCACCATCTTGCTGGTACTAATCCTCTGGTGCAGTGTTTGCTCCGCCATGAAAGACGCGACCAGGGCGAGTTCTGGAGCACTAGCCGCCCATATGCTTCCCTACATGTGGACATGGCAAGAAGACTGTAGGGTAGCTCCTCACTAATGCTGATTTAACTCTGATCAAATATGCATGGTTGATACTCATCATACAGAAGGGCGCCTGTCAAGCAGGTTCCCTGTCTGTGCTGCTTTCAGTGGCTCACAGGGCTCATGTATTCTTTAGTTAGCTCTGGAGTACTACTATAAAAGCTACACTGTCTCTTCCCCCACCAGCCCCCACCCCCACCCTCCCCCCAGCCTGCAAAGCAAAATAGATGGTGTGGCGAGCTCTGCTGCGAGGCCGAGACCCAGCTATGGCTCGAGGCGTGGTGTTGATTACCCGCGGCAGGAAGAGAGGGATACAGACCTGTGGGGCACAGTGCCTTTTTTTGTTTTTACCTCTACTGTTCAAAAACTGCAAACCACATCTCGTGTGCAAGGGAGGGTGGTGCAGGAAATGGGTGAAGAACATACAGTGTGGCAGGCTGGGGGGTGGGGTTTGATGCCAGGATATTCAGTCAGTACACTTCATCGATGTAGGTCATTTATTCAGCTGCACGCATCTGTAGCTAATCTGATTAACGTTGAAGGGCTGTGACCTCTGGTGCAGAGAACACCCCTGTCAGCCCGGCACTTGCAGAGACCCAATCCCATCTGAGAGTCCGACACAAACTTTGGACCAGGTCCCCCCTCTTCGGCACGGCTCAGATAAGACAGGACAGGGAAATGGAGCTGTGGAGTTGATGTCAGAGGGAGTGTTTTGTATCTAGCTGGGCCGTTTATGTTCCCCATGGCCTGTGAGGTGTGTCCCCTTTCTCTGTGTGATAAATCAGACTGTGGCAGACCACAACACGCTGGGGTGAGGCCCCCGGCACAAAAACGAGGCGTGTTTCATTTTTCCCTGGTGGAAGGAAAGCATAATTATTTTCCCAGAGACAGGAGAAAATGTCTCTCCCACTGCCCCCCATCCGGGTATCAGGTATAACACAGGGACAGCTGGCACCATCTCCAGCACATATCTCCTCTCAGGATCTAGCCGCGTTATGGTTCTTTGTTTGGCACTGGGTAGGAAGCAGGTCTATGTCATTGGAGATATAATGTCAGAGTCCATCAGTGGAATGAGCTGGCGTTGTACTGTGAGTGCGGGTGATGGGGCAACCCTGCTCCCACCTGCTCATATGGGCCAACTGCAAACACCCATTCATCCAGTAGCTGCAGCTGTCTGCATGTCCTCAGTTAACCAGACTTTAAAGAATATGGCGTCTCCCAGAAACACATCAAGGCTGCAGGTTATTTTAGCGTTCACTCAAGGCTAAAGGAGAGTGCCCACTCTAACTAATTGAAGCAAATCTGATGAGCTGGTCAATGTAGGCAGGTTATCCCGGCCTTTCCCTGAAAGAGTTAAGGGGATGGAGTAATGCACGGCTAAGTGTGTGCAGGAATCAGACAGTCACACTCGACCCCCGCTGCACGTCTCCGGGTGAATGTCAATAAGCCCTGTGCAGCGCAGACCGAGGGGAGTGAGTTACGGTTAGTACGCACAGCCTGTCTGATTGAAATGCATTACAGGAGTGGCTCTCCTGCTGGGACCGAGGCTGCCGCTATTGTTCACGGCCTGACAGCTATAGGCCCGCGAGGGGAGCCAGGCTATTCAAACGGCGAGCACTGGCCCTCTCCATAAAGACAAAGACGATGATAACAGATCAAATGCACGCTGTTTTCTGAGCCTTCTGCTGACAAGTTGGAGCCGGTCCTCATCCCAAGCACCTGACCCACCCAGAGGAACTTTGTTGTCCCTGCGGAAAAGACTCATCCGTGTTTGCGACAAACAGGGACGGGCGCTTTGGAGAAAACATGTTTTCAATGACTGATTTTCTTTGTTAATTTGACTCCTCTCCCACTGAGTTAGTGTTTTTGTAGACAAACAGCCACGTAAACAGTCCTGATCTCAGATGTGTTTCGAATCAAACGGTCGTGTTGTTTTTTTTTCGTTCTCTTTTCTAACAACCGCAGAACTTTGCGATCCTTTGTTGTTATTTTTGCACAAGTGAAGCTTCTTGTTATACGCTGCTGTGCGAGCAATGGAAATGGGAGCTGCAAAGGCCTTGTTGCACATGCATTGTTCTGCACACACATGTTTGTGTTTATGTCGTGTTGGCATGAGATGGTGTGTTTGTGTGTGTGTGTGTAGGGAGAGGCTGGGCACGGTTGGGTTACCCCGTCTGCTCCACTGGTTTATGTTGACTGGGGACTCAGCATTTTAGTATTACCCCAAATCACATGAGTGGTTGTCTCCTGGCAGAGCGGCCGGCTCCCGGTTGGTTACAGGTCATAGCGTGTCGTGCACATGCAGCAAAATTACAGGATTGCGCTTCGCCCTGCCACTGGAGTTAGTGGTGTCCCTCTCATTTCATGTTGCCAAACTGGCTGTGCCACTAACCCAGCGCTCAAATGAGGGAGCCCCACGTCTAATGAGCAGGGATCTGCAGCCTGACTCCAGCCTCACTTTCCCTTTGTGCAGTCGTTTCCTCGTCAAAGTCTGCACAAAGTTTTTTTTTTTTTCGTGTGCACACTGCTTTTGTCCTAAAAGATGTTTCCTGCTCTGGTTCACACTGTGCAGACAGAACAAAGTTATCTTCAAGGTGATCTCTGATATATCAACAGGAGATGTATATTTCACCCCCGTTCTCAGAGCTATTTACGCTCGCTCTCCTATGATGGGCTCACGTGGCGGTTTGAGCTGTGCGGTGTGTGTGTGTGTGTGTGTGTGTGTGTGTCTGATTTTGGCCCATGCCTGAGGACACTGCAGGAATGTTATCTGCTCTTGTTTGAAATGCTGGTAGCTGTTGCGGGAGCAGGTGATTGGGTTGAGTTCCTCTGTTGCTGCTGCTGCTGCTGCTGCTCACGTCAAAAAGAGATTTGATCTGGCCTTCGCAGGCAGCATCCCTTACACCAGGGAGACAGATTCCATTTCTCTCAGCCCGTTTCTGCAGAAACCCAGGAGCCGAACTCCTTAGATATGAATGAGAGGAGGATGGAGGATGGAGGAAGAGAAGCCGAGATGCGCTGTTTATTTACTGACCCAGTGGCCTTCCAGAGAACAGTTATATAACAGGAGAACCTGTGACATAATCAAACTGCCTCGGAGGGGGGGACACTGGTGCTTAGCGGAGATACAGTTTGCATGCATGATGTAAGTCACTTTATGGGTAACTGGGTCACTAAGTTCGTTTGGGAAAAGCTTCCCTCATTATGCCCTAACAGCACCCTGCCCCCGCCTTGCCCTCTGCAACTGACAAGCCACACCCAGGAAGTGATGCTCTGCCAGAGATGGCGTCCTGGTCTCAGTGGAGCCTGGTGTCATGGCGGCTACAGAGACAACACTTCATGACACCACTGGGACTAGATGGGAAGAAGGTCAGGGTAAGGGGAGCGTTGTTCTTTCAACACCTGCTGACTGATTACTGCAGTCTGATGAAATATCTGGGAGAGCGACACCCTCCTGTCACGACAGTGTAATGGCCCCTATCATCATTTCCACTCCGGATCAAAGTCTTTGTTCTCTAAACCTCCCGATCCTCACGTAAGGAAACATGCATAACAATTAATTTCTTTTTTTTTTATGCTTCCAAATCCGACTTTAGCACAGCAGGAGTTTAATGCATAGTAATACGTTTGACCTAAATGTCAGATAGCAGCTCAGCACCAGGGTACGATAAGAGGTGTATTGGTTGGATCTGTCATTTTTTTTTCGAAGAAGTCGTGGCGCTCTGAATAATTTGACACGTCTCTGTGAGTTGCTCCTGGATACCTGATGCTTCCACCATGACTGCATTACTGTATCAGAGCAGTTAGACTGGATATTTCAGCTCGGCTCTCTGGTGTCCGGTTAAATATTAATGCTGTTGGATCCGTTACACTGGTTATTGAGCCTTAAGCGGAGTGTAGCTTTTCTTTTTTAGCCAATAACTCATTTAGCGGTGCCAGGTGGCTGCGTGAGCCGCTCCTGGCACCTGGCTCCTGGCTCCTCAGGTATGAAATCAGACCATCATCCGTCCATCAGAAGAAACAAATGCTTTAAATGTTACACTACCAGAGCCATGCAGGGATGGTCTAATCCAGGAAATATAAAACAATGTCAAACAATATGGCAACTCTAATTTAATAATTTGCTATAAGGAGAAACTGCAGCATACAGTCTGCTAATTTAAATGTATACATTAAAGTTACAGAGTTTGCGTATGCTGAGAGCCATGGGCCCTCGGGAACCGTATTGGGTGGGGCCGACTGAGTTTGTCTAGATCTGAAGTGAGGCGTCAGAGGCAGGAACACAGACCGCGCTGTCTAGACCTGCTCTGTCTGTCTGCATGCTTTGTAACCATGCAGCATGGGGGCAGGGGCTGAGACCAGCAGAGGAGTTGTTGTTCCTGAGACTCACTGGCATCAGGTAGCATGTGAGTGTTTGATGCTGAGCAGCACTGTTTTCCATCGTGGCCCTCAGGGAAACCACAAAACAAAGACAGTATTTGGCAGGCCTGTTCTGATGTGCTTATTTGCCGTTCCTTCCATAAACATTAATGCTTCTAGCCGTCTACTCCCTCGCAGTCCTCAAATGACACCGAGGGAGTATATGAGAGAATATGCCGTGCGTTTTTGGTGTAGTACTGCAGGGTCACGCTGGTAAAATGATAATACTGGATGGAGCTATTGTCAGGCAGAGACTGTGGGGTGGATGGAATTAGGACACAGCGTAAAACATTTTGGCCAGCACTGTATTCAGGCTTTATGCACCGCATCTCCAAATCAAAGTGAAAGGAAACCACAAGATATATAGTGCCATCTGGCTCAGCGTGTATTTGTGTCAAAGCACACTTTTATAGCCTGATGGAGGGGGAAGGGTGTAATTTCCCATGTGCCGAGTCACAGATAGTTGCATGTTGGAAAATGGGCTGGGCAGCCATTGTGAGTGTGATTAGCATCTGGAGTTTAGATAATTAAACCGTGTCTGCTTCTTCAGCACAGCTCCAGTGTTTACAGTAGGTGATTTACCCCGAGTCCTGTGGCTTTCTGCAGATTTCTTCTCTCACGTTTATTTTTTAAAAATATTTTAACTGGGGATGGTTTTTCATATCCCCTCACTGACTGAGCTGTAACCCTGCGATCATTATTCCCTGATGACGTACGTTTGACTATGCACAGAAAACAGCACGAGCTTGTTCAGCAGGACCTGTCTTCCCTGTAAGACGCCTGTTCCCTGTGCATCTGCACGTCCAGGACTCGTTAACCCGTCAACAACATAGAATGAGTCACTAACTGCGGTGACAGGGAGAACAAATATAAGAAAACTGTTTTTTTTCCCATATGACACGAACTGATACCATCAGTACTGCTCAAAGCCTAACTCTATATACAGGACTTCCATTGTAAACAATACTTTAACGTATCTTAACCCAAAGATTTTTTTTACTTGTTTAAACTTCTAAGGCAGCCAGAGGCTCCCAGTCATTTCAGCATAGTGTTAAAATGAGCACATAAAAACGTGGTATGGGTTTAAGAGAGTTAAGTGCATTCATTACGTCCTGCAAAAAAAAGTCCTTTGCTACTTTTGATTTTTTTTTTTAAACTGTGTTTTCAAACTTGGTTGGCATTAAAATGTCAAAATTAGGAAATGTTTAAATAATCAGTAGTCATGTCAAATTTGAGGAAACACTTGAATGAACGTGTGTCGTCCCATCTGTGTGTTTCAGGAGAACGGCCTTTCCCCTGTACCTGGCCAGACTGCAGTAAGAAGTTCGCTCGCTCTGATGAGCTGGCGCGTCACTACCGCACCCACACGGGCGAGAAGAAGTTCGGGTGCCCACTCTGTGACAAGCGCTTCATGCGCAGCGACCACCTGATGAAGCACGCCCGCCGCCACTCGGATTTCCAACCAGGCATGCTGAAAAGGCCTCACGGCAGCGGCGGCGCTGGCGCCACGCGTCCCGGCTCCCTCAGCGACTACAGCCGCTCTGATGCCTCCAGCCCCACCCTCAGCCCCACCCTCAGCCCCGCCCTCAGCCCAGCCAACTCGCCTTAAACTGAGAACCAGTCGCACTTTCCGCCTCAACAACCCGCGAGGCCTGCGTTGTCACCATAACACTTGTGTTGCACAGTCGTCAGCAGCCCCCCCCCCCCCCCCCCCCCCCCCCCCCCCCCCCGTCGTCAGCAGCCCCCCCCCCCCTGTGCTATCCCTGCGCTTGCTGTGGTGTACCATACTGTACATAACTGCTTACTGTAGTGCAATGACTCGTGTGATCCTAAAAGAAGGTAATGCCTTTCCCAAATGGCAATATTTACATTCTGTACCATACGTCTGTATTTTTTAGCTTCTAATGATGGCTAGTTGTCCAATGTACATTCAAAGTCAGCGAAACAAGGTTTGTAAGAGACAAAAAAAAAAACAAACAGACACCCTGACAAGTCTTATCATGTTTTTTTTAAAACTTTGTTTTTCGAATAGGTGACAAGAAGGGGTACACACACACACACACACACACACACATATACACAGACGCGTGCTCTCACACACACACACCTCAGGATTGAAGACAGTTGCATATTTCTGTAATACCACAGTACCTGACAGTACTAACACAGACTGCACAATATACTCATCACTTTACTCTGAAATTCAACAGGGGTTGAATTTTACGCCCTGCTCAGGGATGGCCTTGTTAGCTTGAAAGAATGAACACAGTAAAGAGAAACATACATATATGGCAGCCTTACACTCAACACAGTTTGCACTCTTTGTTCTTTTTTTTTTTTGTTGTTGTTGGTTTTCGCATTGTAGACAAAAATCCATGTTCTGCCCCCCCCAGTCAGATGCCACTGCACTGGGTTAAATGCGTATTTCATTAAACGGCAGCGCGCTCTGTGGCGGGATCGGGATGTGTTTTTCTAAATATACATCAGTCAAAGAAACCCCTCGCAGTCTTTAAATAGAGACAGTTAAGTTTCAAAGCAGCTGTTCATGCTTTTGCTTTTTGGAGTGAAAGTGCTGTATCATCAGCCAGTATTTCACACAAAATGGACTCAGAGGGAGTGAAGTTGAAACAATATTTATCCCGCCCTCAAGCACATTGGAAAAAGTACCAAAGACGAGAGTGAAAGAACGCTTTCTCCTCAGTCGTGTAAGCCGCCCTTCATGGAGGCGCGGGGCTGGTGGTTGGCAGTATCGCAGGTAGAACCAGACAGCCCGCTCACTTCCCTCCTCCTGCAGGAAACAGCTGCATCCCACAAGAAGCCTTTCACAGCCTGCAGGAGGAGCGCTAACCAGTCCCTCCCTCCCTCGCCCATCTCGCCCATCTCGCCCTACCTGTCCTGCCAGGGAGAGGAGATGCACCGAGCCTGCCACATTGCATAAGGTGACCTGACCTGCAAATGTAGGTCAAAGTGCTGGGCATGGTGGAACACAGGGCGAACAAAGCAGCTATCTGCAGTAGACAGGCAAGAGAGGGCAGGCCCTGATAATAGAGGCGAGGTTTATCACGAGTCGAGCAGCACAGAGGAGGAGACGCCTGGTGGCAGACGCCCCCCCCCCCCCCCCCCCCCCCCCCCCCCCCCCCCCCCCCCCCCCC
>JAFBJQ010000541.1:389536-479698 GCA_016785345.1 Trinectes maculatus | reverse complement strand
CCACACCCGCCCCCCCCCGCCCCCATCATCCTTCCTCCTTCCCCCTCAGACCCCTCCAACGGAAGGAGCGGAACATGGCTGTAATTAGTGGGTTGAGGCAACCTGTAGGAAAAAGGAGCAGAAAGCAAAGTGTATAAACAACAGTACTACCTAGACAATACTGGCAGTATGGGCAACATGTAGTCGACTCCAGGCGAAGCACAGGTACAAAACCCTCAAGTCCTCCACAAGGCCGAGCAGAAATAAAAAAAAACCTCCTCTCCAACAGCTGCTTTCAAACTTCTCTCTCGCAAACAAGGGGGCTTTTATTGTGAAATGGGAATATCAGCAAAGTGCAGCGCTCGTCAGCCTGACGTTAATGTCCCGCCGAGCTCAGATGTCCCGTGAGAAAGCTGACTTGTGTTTTCTGGACACGCATGCCTCAATAAGTCAGGCAGAAGTAGACAGTGAACCTTCCATGGAAACAGGCACCGCTATCAAAACGGTCGCGGCCTCGCCCGGTCTGTGTTATGCCTGCATTTTCTTTGAATGCTCCAGCGCTCTCGCAGGAAAGCGTCATGCATGTGCTCTCCCACATGTCGCCTGACTCCGTTAGTCCACTATTTGCATGTTAACGACCTTGGCCTAGAAGCGCTGGCGGGTTTCTGAGGCAGAGTGGCAGGTGTACGTTCATGAATGGCAGGCCTTGTCCCTCGCTCCCCCACAGCGGCCATCTCTCTTTCAAGTTGTGAAGAATCAGCTCTGTCACATCCTCGAGAAAGAAAGCGTCCCTTATTTACATGGAAAGCCGTAGTTTCCTTAAAACACCACGCGATCAAAAAACAAAACAAAAAAACCAACCTTCTGTACGATGTTCAGTCAGGCTCCACGCTGCAAGATGACACTTTGAATGCCACTAATCAGCAGCTCCCGGTGAAAGAAGCATTTTCCATTTTTACCATGATTGAAAAGAGAGAGAGAAAAAAACATGGATTTTCACAAACAATGTCTTCTAATTGCTGTTGAGCAGCTTCTTGTGGTATCTACTCATGGCTTCTTTTTAAATTGTGGTCAATTTTTCGACTTGATTTGTAGGGAAACTTTATCTTGCGAAAAAACAGCAACAACAGCAACAACAACAACGACGACGAATATGTGGCTCACCCTCAAGCAGGTTTCACGAATCACTTCTTAATCCATAACCTGCACATTTACCTCAGGGTCATCATTGGCATGAAGCAGACATGGGACAGATGTGTAGATTTTGTAACATCACTTGTTGCACAGAAACGTCTGCCTGCCTCCCACGGTGTTCCTGGGTGCTTAGTGCTCACTGCTGGTCAGTGTCCGATCACACTGGAAACACAGGAACGCCTCCTGTACGGGCCCAGCTCCTGCCTATCATGTCTGCATGGCTAACATCCAACAGCCCTGCTAAACGCCTTATTTAGCGGGTGGGCACTCTGGACGCTGTTTTCCGTGAGATGAAATGCCCCTTTAAAGACCATTGACTGTTAGTGTCTGAGGACGTTCTTCGCAGTAGGCAACAGGAAGCTCCTACCACCTGAAGATAGACTGTGACAGTGTAGACATCCCAGTCTATCCATCCATCCATCCATCCATCCAGAGTGCACCGATGACGAACAGGCCTTCACAGGCAGAGGGTCTCATAACTTTTATTCTCACTGTACCAAATCTACTTGAATAATTCAACACAAAAAGGCCATTGAACACAGTTTTGTACAGGTCCATTTTTACCGTACTTGCTTTTGTTGTCAAATAATGATTAACCTCTCTGGATAAAGGTCTGTTCTGTAGTCTATGCGCTTATCTTTTATATGTGTTTTTATTTCTAGATTTTTCATTGTCTTCGGTTCATTTCAGCTATTCTTTTTTTTTTTATCGCAGCATTAAAAACATAACATAGTTTTAACCCCATGCATTGGGGTTGACCTCTTTAACCAGAAACACTTAATACTCTGTTGATGTCAGGATGCAGGTTATTCCAGTTAACCTTTCATCCAAAATTCCGGCGAGTCAGAAAATAAAAGGAAAATAAAAGGATTGTCTGGGGAGTGAATGGGGTCGTGAAAGTTAGAGGAAACTTTCTGACCTCTGTGTACGTTGATTTCAGATGTAGTGACTTATTCTCTTTATTATTTAGATTCTTTTGAACGTTTTTCATAAGAATAGAGACCACAGCATTGTGAGTTAGCAATGTAGTCGTGATTTTTAGTTTCTCCTGTGTTTTGTTTCATATAAAAATGTTCAAGTTTGTGTATTTTTTTTTTCCAAAAAAAAATCATACCTCTTAAAATATTTGACTTTTGTTTTACCTTCATATCTTTTCAAAGCATCCATCATGTAGCTTACGTTTGCTTGATGAGTAGCACAAATAACTGGTGGTTTTATTTGTTACTACTTGAACGAAGAAGGAAAGAGAGACTTTTGTGTGAACAAAGAAAAAGACAAAGAAACAAAAAGAACACTGGGCTACATTTTATATTCTCATCCCATGTTGTCAGGGTCCTGCACATTCTTTTAAATGAAAAAAAATTGTCTTTCTGGGAAAAAAAATAAAACAATATGTTTATTATTTTATTTTGAAAAATCTTTTAAACTATCCTTTCCTAACCGAGCTTCACATATTTGCCTCGGTTAAAGTATGTACTGCCTTAGGCTTGATGTCAAATGTAAATCGGTATAAAATTCTATCGCAGCATTTTATTTTTGATCGAGTACATAGTTGATGTCTGTCAGAGAAAAAGGACAAAAGGCAAAATGGAAATACAAGATGCAAAAAGTGTACCAGTTAATAATTTTTTCTAATTGTAAAAAGATACATAAAAGTGAATCGATTGTTGCCTAGTATGTAAACAACTAACATTAATATTATTTAAGACGTTCATATTAACAACATGAATATATCACTGATGAAACCATCTCAGCTCAAACCTTTGTGTCTGATCACAACGCAAAAGCATGACTAATGCAACTGTGTGCCAAAACCATAAGGGTAACTTCATAAAGATGCTACAAATGTTTAGGATAAAAGGAAAAAAAAAACTAGTTGTTATTGGACATTTAACAAAACTTGTACAGTTTTATAAGGTGTGACATGTTTTTTTATGTTATGTACAGGATTTAATGAAGCAACTCTGCATATTTGATATGCAACTCTTCTAAGTTAAATATTTCTTTTCTGCTTCAATGTAAACATCTTGACTGTTTATTTGTTCTTGTTTGGTTCTTGTTATTTAATTTTTTTCTTTTTCTTTTGTTTTGCTGTACACTACTCGAGCAATGTATAATGGCTTATCACAGGTATTTTTGACATAAACAATCTTAATGAGAACGGACGCCCAACCATTCCAAAGGATTTAAAAAAAAATATTGCGTTTGCTATAAATGTGCTGCTTACGTCGACCCGCTGCATCCTGGTAGGTTTTGAGTAGAAGTTTGTCTTGACTGTGAGGTTTTACGCGTTGTGAGTTGGTACGTCTCTCATTGTCAACATTTCCCAGGTTCAATCTCTCCTCTCCTCTCCGAAGGCTCTTTGTGCAGACTAAGCCAATTCACATGGACACTATACATGCAATACCTTTGAAAAGTTAAGGACACACGCAGCGTGTCCTCTCTCGCGACCAAGGCCGGGGGCTTTTTAGAATGTGGGTTTAAATGTTTAAAAAGCAGCCATGAAAGGATCGAATGGTTCTTGACTAAGAAGGAGCCTTGAGTTCTTGCAGCTCACCAGCGGCTCCACAGTTACACGTTGTTACCAAAGGCTTTGAAGGGAAAGATGAATGTTGCAGTAACGTTGAGCCCAACCCAGTTTAAACCCCTGGGTTCAACTTTGTATGCTGATAAGTGTTGATCAGTAGATGTCGTGCTTGGTATGGACCTTCTGTCCACATCTCTCTTTTTTTTTTCTCCTTTTCTTAAAATAACTTGAATGAACAGAAACCCATTTAATCACGTGGAGCGAAGAAGTTCTGAGCGAGTAAAATGCTTGGGACTAAAAGGGAGTGATGAGCGCGTGGGAACGTGCAGCGTGGCGGATGAGCAGACCGCATCTGTCGGCTCTGCCCTGACAAATGACTTTAACACAAGCGTTTTTGCTCTTAAAGAATTTGTCTGTTCCCAGTGATGCCGCACACAGTCCTGTCAGTGACCTCCAGTTGATAACAAAGGGCCTTTTGGTTCTGTCTCCTGTACTGTTTTGTCTTCAGTGTACCTCCTTAGTGTAATGTTGCTCTCTCGATACCTCTGTGCGTTCCTCCTCTGCCCATCACCATCAGTTGCCTGTTGTAGTGACTCCATGGTGCTGCTCTCCCTCTCAGCACCAATAAAATCTAACCTGTAAATAACTCTTAACTCAGCTATGGCCAGTACATTCTCCAATGACCTCACTCTAACCTTCAGGTGTCATTTTATGTTTATTTGTACCTTTATTTCTTTCTCTCTCAGCAAACCAAAATCACTGCATTCAAGTATTACAGTTGTACAGTTCCTCGGATTCCACACACTCGTAATGTGCTGGTCTTAGCTGCTCTGCTGTTCCTTTTTATGGCATTATTTTTTACGTTAGACAATATATTGTGACCATGTCCTATGCAAATATGAAAAATAACAGATTGTTGAATAATGTATGTTGTCATAACTCGTATGCATGAAATAGTGAGGTTTACATTTGGAAAATAAATTCATAAAATAAGCAGCTAAAATTGATTGTGTGCTTTTTTTTCTTTCCTCTTTTGTTAATAACCTGCACATCTGGATCCTCCTTCAGACTGTATATACAGTTACATACTGTATACTATACACTATACACTATATCCTACATAAAACCTTAGAGCAGGCCCTCAGCTGTATTGTACAACAATAGAAAAGGGCCATACTCCTCAGTTAGACAGCTGTTTTCTCACACGCTTGGCTTGCTCTTTTAGTATTTTTCTTGCTAGAGGAAGTACACCTTGTTCTCCCCCATGCAAATATTTACAGTAACTGCTGGGGTATCAACACTGGGTGGAGCCTTGCAATGGTGGGTACTCCTTCCTTCCTTATTGTATTTCGGGCGAAACAGACTGATAAATTGTTTGGAGCTTCCTGTATATAACAACAACAACAACAACAACAACAAAAGAACAATAAATCACAAACTGCAACCTCGGCCCTTTTTGAAAAGTTTCTCACTCCATCTGCACTTGCTGCTGCGAACAGATCTCCATCAACACGCGTTCATTATTCTTTTATTTCACCCGTGCCCCCACCCCCCCACAAACACCAGCAGAGATCACAGGCGTGGCCTTTCCTGCTCGCAGTGAATCATGCGATGTGGAGTGAGACAGGAAGGAAGAGGAAGAACGAGGGGCATTAAAATTCTTGACGAGGAGCCTGTTGTTCTCCCTGTTCAATCTGTACACCTCCTGTCTCCTGGCAGGTTGCAGCCGCCAGCACGCCACGCTACACAAACCGACAAGCTGCCGCCCCTGGCACCACCACACAACTCCATGTGCCATCACAGCCGGCTTGTTTTTAGTGCTTATTTTTATATTTGTGTGCTAACAAGCATGGTTAGGTTTTAATGTCTGTTTATTTAACTAACTTGGGTTTTTTTTTTGATTGTCTTAAACTTTGAATACTGGCAGAGAGCTGATGTCAAGGAAAACTTTACTAATTCCCACCTAACTTTGCACTGGTTGCATGTATTCCTTTTCCCAACATGTCACATTTCCCCCTCCACAGTGAGCTGCAGAGCTGCAGATGTGGGGTAAAGTACAAAGCAGTCGGAGCATATCTCTGCTGTTATCACCTGGCTGACAGGATGTGGGGGCAGAGAAGTTGGTTTCACTTCGGTTGATTTATCACTTCAGGAACCACCGATTCTTTGAATCATCAGCTCCTGAGAAGTAAAACTCCAGGTGAAACTCTCTCTCCACGCAGAACAAACCCGGGTATTTAGGGGGTGCCGAGAGCCAACGCCGTAAATAAATTTGAACACGCTGTCTCGGAGAAAGTGCAGCACAGTGTGTGAGAGATGGAGGATAAGGGTGGGTGGGTGCTTGTTTCTTGTGTTGCCATGCTGACTGGTGCACCCGAGCTAGACGCGCTCACAGTCTCGAGCGTAGGAGGCTCGGCAGGTTGAAAAAGGGTCTATGCTCCACTGAGGTGTGTGGGCATGGCTGACTCTGAGAGTTAATGGAAATAATCCACAGAAAAGAAGGGGAATGTGCTCAGCAGCATGGTCCTAATCACGCACAAGTGTGTGTATATGTGTGTGTGATTGTGTTTGTTGTGTACTCTCTTCCTCCACGCCAAGCCCCAGAAGGCAGGCTGAAGGACCATGTGATGCCACCCACTCTCAAGTGCAGTGCATGGCAGGGCTGGCGCTAGATCCTGCAGAGCGGGTGGGATGAGCTCAGATACTGGAGGCTGGCACTGGCTGAGAACAAGGCTTAGCCACGGGAGGTGGGGAGGGGGGCTGGCGTTCCCACTCACTGCAGCACAGACATCAAAGGCAACAGGCCTACTTAATACACAGCAGCGCTGTAAATACTGTCAGGTAGAGTTGCTTACAGTCTAGCTGATGGGAACGGTGCAACGAAGGTCTAAATATTCCGTTTATACACGTACACCCATGGTTGTGTGTAATTGTCCCACATTTTCATTTCGCCGCCTTAATGAGGCAACTGCTTACCATAAAAATCAATATTTAGGACCGATAAGGCCCATAATGGGTCGCAATGATGTGAGGAAGGGGACAGAAGCATCTGAAAGGGAAATAACAGGGAGATACGGAATCCTGGCGGTCTCAGGATGGATGTCGGTGTTCGGAAACTGAGCGAGTGACTGCGGAATGGCTGTTGCCTGACTGAGCTCTTTGTTGGCACGAGAAGCAAAGGGAGGTCCCTCGTGTGAATTCCACACACAATTCCGGGAAAAGAGGATCCAAGGAAGTGGACAATGTTCTCCCATTCAGACACATGGATACAAGAGCCCGGGATCCATTGCTGCGATGAAAGAGGCCCCCGTGTGCCACTGTGGGACTAATATTAGACGTCACGTGGAGATGTGGTTCATCTTGAAAGGTTGAAACAAGTTATTCCATATTCCATATCGGACTGGAGGCATGGGGACGACAGGCTGACCCACATCACAGACTGTCACGAGACTGTACGCTCAGTCAGAACTGGGCAGCTCTTCCCACACGCAACAGGCTTCTGCCCACAGAGCAGCACCTCCCCTCACTCACACTCCACCAACTCAGCCTGCTGCTGCTGCTGCTGCTGCTGCTGCTGCACAGACCATACACACACACAGGCTGCTTATTGGAAAAATAAAAATCTTATAAGAGTATTAGTGGGTTCTCACATGTAAACATTGGTTTATTCCTTTGTTAACACTTTTTGCAGGACATTATTTCTCTCCAAACTTCTGCTGGTGCTTCATGGTAACCTGAGGACTTGGCGTCTATACAGGCAGAGCAGCAGTGCTACAGGGCCATTTAACTCTTATCTTCAACTCACTAACTAGACCTGCTCGTCATTGGTAAGTACAAAGAACTGGTTTGGCTGACAGGACTGTTACTGTTTGCAGGTATGCAGGTATCTGGTCTGCACACCAGAGACATTTGGACTTAACCTCTGGGCACCATGAATATCTACCAGAAGAAATGATGGCAAAAACAAATGTTTAAAACATCTTACAAAAGTTAAAAATCCACTGTGCAATGAGCAACAACCGTAGCTAAAATGCAAATCAAATAAAATCTTAAGACTTTCTCATTTATTAAAATGACAGTTGATTTAAATAAATAATCTGACTGACACAGGGAGGAAAAGCGCTCTTGCTGAGCTGTTCCCTTCCTTTGCACGCGAAGATTAAATTAAGCTTTAAGCACTAAATCCTTACATATAAATATGGTGACAGATACGCGACCAAACCTCTCTCTCTGAATCATGGTTATTAAGTTTGATTCCACTTGTCTGGATGTGGGACAGGCCCTCACTTGATTTAACCATTGCATGATGGACAAGGACACTGCACATGAATGCACTTGCAGATTTTCTGCTTCTTTTCAAAGGCCTGTTTCGCTGCTTGGCGTCAATCTTCCTGCCAGTGAGCGAGTGTCCCCGGAGGAATTGAGGCAGCTCTCAGTCTGGACAGTCGTCCTGCTTGGCAGTTCAATCCTTTAGAATCTCAATGTCAGACTGATTTGGTTGGAATTTCTCCCAACATCCAGTTCTGTCTCATGCAATAAGTAGACAACTTACAACCTTTTTCAACACTACTATTACTACTACTATTACTACTACTGCTACTACTACTACTACTAATAACAATAGTATGTGTTCTATTCAAAAACCCAGACTGAGATCAGGGAGCATTACTCAACGTTTGAAAACCTGTTACACAAATAAACACGTTTTATTAGTGCTAATTAATATTTAATTGCTAATTTACACAATCTCGCCTCAATTCCTACAGCTAAAGAACCCTAATATAATATTATGTAAAAGAACCATAATATTTGTGTTGCTGTGAAAATTTGAGTTGTTTTCTTGCTTAAAAAGTTAAGTAATCTTAATTATGTAAACCTGTTTTTAAAAACACTCTTTTTCTTCGATGATCATTTTTGTATCAGTCACCTTGCTTGAGTGGCTCAACTTACGATGTTCAGTTTTAACATGAGAGGTTATCATGACTGTAGCCTGTTTTGCTCATGAGGTGTAATAGATTGTAGCTTATTGGTGGATCATCTAATGGATTAAGAATCTTACCATCGTAGTTTGGCAAACGAGGGGCCCCAACACACGGCCCACACAAAGCTTGAAACAGTGCTGCTCGCTCCTCCTAGATTACGGGAAATTTGATCTGATTTGCGGGCATCAGGGAGCCACTGTCAATATGCGCGAGATTCCCGGAACTTCCAGGAGACTTGGGATGTGTGTAAAACTCAATGATTCTGACCTACAGTGATTTGTACCACACTTCAACAAAAAGGGACTTGATACACAAAACATAAATGGTTTTGCAGAGGCGGAGTTGCAGTGATTTCTTCCTTATATAATGATACTCAATCGCATCATTTACAATCCTCCTCCTGTTTCTAAATATTTCTTTATGTGAAATTATGTGACGTTGACAATAATCACACAGAAAAACCACAATACATTACAGGACTGTTTTCACAGGCTGGGTGATGTGCTCCCTCTTATGATGTCTCTTTAATCTAACTCTCACAAGTCCCCTTGCGTTATCAGTGTGCATTGTTAATGTGCTGAAGCACCCGCTCTATGGATGCTGGGTAACTAAGGCTTGATTGCCACTAAGAGAAAAATAAAAGTATAATTTAAAGGGAAAGATTTCATCATTACTTATGTAAAGCTTTACTAAAAAGGAAGAAAAATAAAAACGACGCAGACACATCAGGTTTGTAACAATAAACTTTTTTTTTTCATATTTACATCTGTACCTAATGTGCAAATTAATAATTTAAAGTAGTGTAAAACTCTTAAAGGAATACAAAATCATATTTTACAGTCCTAACATGGTGGCAGTCCATGAACTGGTCACATAGAAACAAAGAGGAGCGACACTATAAGGTGTATAGGAGACAGAAGTGAACCGAGGGAGCAGTGGACATCCTTGGCCAGGACACACGGAGTTAAGGACAGCATGGTACATTATCCAAGCATCACCAGAACAAACAGCAACACAAACACTGCGTCTTTACAGTAGTCTTGTCGATTGAGCAGAAAGCACTTGGAGGCCCGGGGCTTTACGGACCCACTGATTGATTAAAGCACTGATGATCACAAAGGCTTGAGGTGCTCGTAGCAGCAGGTGCTTCTGTTAACGGCCTCTACGTATGGAAGGAAAGCACAATCTCACACTGGATCGGTGACACATCTATACCCCGGGTCACCACAGAGTGCTCATAGCATGAGTGCACGTTGTGTGGTGAGTGTAGTGGGGGAAGAGACACGAAATCACACTTCAGACAAATACGTGTTGCACCTGCTCTCACTAGTCACAACTTTTCTCATCTAACAAATTTACGGAATAAAGGAGTTAGCCGACGACTCAGAGAAACACGCCATAAAACACTGCCTATTTGTGCAGCAATTTGTCCTGCGGACATTGTTCAGTATTTGGCACAAAGGAGTTTTTCAAATTTGAATCAAATTCTTGGTTAAAGTAGCCAGGTTGGCAGTGCTTGTGGTTTTTAGGAGGTCGACTGTGGGCAAAAACATGTGAAATGATATCTTGCACTATTTTGCTTTGCACTGTGGCAACAACAAAGGGCAACACTTAACAAATGAGTGTTTTACAGTTTATCCTAATCCGACATTACAATCTAAAATGCTTACACACTGTATTTCCTGCAGTTCAAATTGTTTACAAAAGCACACTGTGACAATTTTTTACAATTTACAAGACACAGGTAACCTACAGTAATTAATATTATTGGTGCATAGACAGAATTGGGAGAGGGTGTCGCAAAAATCACCAATTTATTGCTTCGAAGTCTAATATCATTCTCCCATTGAATTGATCTTGATTGCAAAACAACTACAAATTTTCCACAGATTTTGAAGAACCAAGCAGAGGTATTGCATTAAAACTGATTATAAGAGCTAAAATGTTCCCTCCAGATACGACGCGAATCCCTTGAACTTCACAAAAATAAAGACCTTTCCCCTCACATACAGAGAGTTACTTTGCAGAGATGACTTTTACTCTAAAACAAGTAAAAGACTAAATTTTGATGAGACAGAAATAAGACAAAGTAGCACAACATCTGGCCAAAGTTGCTCACTGTTTCAAGTTCTGCTTCCACCCCGTCATAAAGTAATCATCTTTCCTAACAAGGGAAGGGAGCGACAGGAATACAAGAGCATTCGTCAACAAAAATAGGAAAATGTTTGCCATCGTGTTTTATCTAACTGCAGAGCGCAGATGGTGTCGTTCCCTCGAGTCTCCTTTGGCCTTGCTGACAAGTGGCTGACGTGGTGGCGATGGCTACGCAGGCCTCTGCACTTTGCTCTCGCGCTCCCTGCGTTTCAGCTCCTCTCTGTAGCAGTAGGAGCAGTAGTTATCTGTCTCTGGTCGGCCGTAGAAGGAGCAGTTCTCTCTCTTGCAGCGGCGCTGCTGAAAGCAGTACAAAGGGCTTCCAGAGCTCCGCCCTTTGGTTTTGTCCTGGTTGAGCCAGGTGTGAGACGAGTTGTCCTCGTCAGCAAACTCCAGGCAGTCCTGAATGTCTCCCGCGTCGAATCCGTTGGTGTAGGTGTGGGACTTGTGATCGCCGGGCATATTGTAGGACAGGTTCTCTACGGTGTTAACAGTGCGGACCCCCGACAAGCGGGCGGGGCTGTAACTCTGGGATGAGAGTGTGCGGTTCTGCTGGGGGTAGGTGGCACATGTCTTTAGGGTGCCAACCACAGGCTTATAGGGGTCATCTTGGAAGATGGAGGATTGCATGTTGACATCTTGTATGTGGATCACACTGTGCCTCTGGATGGGCGGTGTATGGCTGTAGTGGGCAGACACAGGAACAGGCCCAGGTCTCTTAGCACCGATACTGGGGGAGGAGTAAGGCGCAGGGGCAGGGGCTGGGTGGGGGACGTGGTGCGAGGCTGTCGGTGGTGTGAGCGGAGGCACTGGGACTGAGACAAGGGAGGCTGCAGGGGTGGGACTGTTCCTACCCTGTATCTTGAGACCCAGCGGGGGCTGCGGGTTGTGGCTGTAGGCGTGGGTGTGATGGGGCAGGACGGGAGAGCAGCTCTCCGGAGGCGAGCTGTCCGATCTCTCCCTCTGGAAGACACTCTCATGCTCGGGCTTCTTCGCAGCCACCTCGTTGCTGACAGGGGGCTTCTTCTCGGCCTCCTTCCTCTTCTGCTCCTGCTCCTGGCTGAATCGCTCCTGGGCGTTGGTCAGGTAGTAGCTGATCATCTCCTCGTGGAACTGGTGTCTATGGCTGGTGAGCAAGAGACCCGCGAATATGAACTTGCGCTCGCCCTGCATGGCAGCCCGCAGGATGTTGAGGCTGAGCTTGACATCGGTGCTGTACTTCCAGTTTTCCATTGTCTTGTCCCCTGAGACTCTCCCTGCACTGTCCTGTCTTTCCGTGGGGGAGCAGCTGGAGGGTCTGTCTCTGTCTGTAGGCGAGGGACTAGTAGTCTTTTCAGAGGAGGTGGAGCTGGCTGACTGACCCGACTCCTCCTTGCTTCCCTTGGCTGCCTTAGACTCCTTCTTCTTTGCCTTTTCCCCTCCACTCTCCCCACTACGACCTGAGCCGGAATTCGATTTGTTCATCTTGCCGTGCACGAGGCCACCCAGACCTCCCATGTTCTTCTTCAGCTTGATTCCCAGGGTTTTGCTGAAGCTACCTAGTTTGTTGGCTACAGAATCAGCCCGGCTCTTGTCTTTGTCCTTGCGCTGCTTGTCCTTGTCCTTCTCCTTGCTGGGCTTGCCCGTGTTGACATTCGAGTTACTGCCGACAGACTCGCGGTCAGAGTCCATGGACTCAGCTAGAGACTGGACGTCCTCACCTGCAGAGGCTGTGGGAGACTCTGGCTGAGCCAGCGGAGCCTGCACAGAGACACAAAATCACTCAACACTGTACCAACGTACCCTGGACAACTTTGTTACATTTTGATTTCAGGTACAATTTAAATATTGTCTCATTGGAAACTCGCACGCATTGTGTGTATTCATAAATACACCAAAAATTACCCTTGTTTCGGATGGAATTCGAATCCATGTTACATTCATGTAGTTGTGCAGCAGGTTGAGTTTGGCTTCCAGGGACAAGATGAGACTGAGGATGAAGATACACCATAATTAAAAACAATACAAAAACAGTGGCACGTGACATCTGACTGTTTTTCAAAACCTTGTCAACCTGCATTTCATTATTTGTACAAACTCGACAAAATCAATCCCTGCAATGCAGTGAAGGTGATTGACAGAGTCAGTATTCGAACGTGGTTTGAACATTTCGGAATACGGTGACTCTGAGTGGCAGGAATGTGAAAGAGAAACCCGACTTAAACTCTTGGCTAAACTCAGAGAGGCTGTTGCTGCTTTAGTGAGGCCGTTCCCGGGAAACCCTATGGATGACTGACGGGGCTGGCAATTTGTTCACTCTCTGCTCACTCTTTGAAGTAACCTGAACCCGGAGTCAATAATCAAACTTAACCCCCCCACACATACAGCCTTCTGTGTGAACTGACCAAACTGCATACGCCTGCAGATTTCACCCTCTCTCCGTTTCGAGGAGGGAGCGGGGGGCCTCTGTTTGCTTTGTTGATAAGCATCAACACACAGTGGTCTACACAACTTACTTGGCGAGCTTGGTGTTATCATTGTCGTCCCTCCCCCACTCCCAGTCCCTGCCAGGGTCCACGGCAAAATGGAGTGCCAGCAGCTTGTGCTCCGAGTCAGTCAGAGGGATGACAGCTGGAAGAGACGAGATTATCGTGAGGTTACTTTGGTCGAGCTTTACCAGGGATTGCGCGACGCCCGTTCTCCCACAAGTCCATGGTGCGACTATGACTATGACGCCATAAGCACAAACTGCAATGATGTCACATTATGTCATCCCATAACTCTCGTCAGCAGGGAGTGGAGCAACGGCGGCCAACCTCCGGCCTCCGTGCCGTGCATGGCCTGCTACACAACTCAGTCCAGCCCACAAGGCAATTCATAAATACACAGTGAAACTCAGTCACCAGAAATTCTCATGACAACAAAAGACTCTTTTTCTGTGCTACAAAGAACATACAACAGGAGACAACACGTCACTGAGGGCGGCCGGATCCCTTCTAGCTGTGTGTCTGTCAGCACAGTTAGCGTTTACATGTTATCAGACAAGGTTTTTGTGAGAACAAGACAGACTGTCTCATTTGTGGTGACGCACTTCCATTGCTTCCATGTAAAATGCTCAACTCAAGCCAACAAATGCTCTCGGATAAAAGTTGATTAGTTGCCGATAAAATGGATACATGAATGCCGATAAAAGTGGAAATTTTGAACATGTGCTTCATAAAAAGTTACTTTCTTGGCCATTTTTTTTTCTACCAGCAGCTACAACACTGCAGTTACTCTGACTCCACCCTTCTACTTCCTGTCTTTGGTTCCCTCCATTTTGTGATCACACCTGATCATTGTTTGCTCTGATTAGTTAGTGGATATTTAAGCCCAGCATGCCGCTCACTCTGCGCTAAATGGTGCCAGTTAGTCACCTGTGTTTTACCTGTTCTGTGTCTGTTTTTTTGGAAGCTTTTACTTTGAAAACTCTGATTAGTCTGTTGGGATTTCTGACTGTTTGCCTGCCTGTGATTTCTGCCTTTGGATTTCCACTACTGTAACACCAACAGTAGTGGAAATGATTGTCTGGCATGATGAGACTGCTGCTGAGAGTGATGTTAATGTTAATGTTAAAGAAGTATCTCCCCTGCTCATCAGCTGTTCATGATTATTTTTTGTAATAGAGTGCAGTCAGACACATTAGCACAGGATAAGAACAGGAGTTCAGACAAAAAAAAAAAGTATTCATATGTTCAGCTACTTACAAACAGGAAAAGACTTCCAACTCACCGGCTCCAGCTCACTGGACACAGATCATAAAACAGACGCCCACACGGGCTTCCTCTTGTGGTGGGTGTGCTCATGCTGTGTGTGTGTGTGTGTGTGCAGAGTACAGGTGTGTATGTGTATGAGTGTGTATATTAGTGAGCCTATGGCTGCCTTTCAAACATGGAAGGGGGACCGGCTAGTCCCCACTGGCCCACGTGACGGCCTCGTCTGGGGGCTGCTGTCCACATGACAGCAGAGAGAGGCAGGCTGTTCAGGCCCAGGCCATTCCAGCCTTCTCTGTCAGCCCCAGATGGAGCATACAGTCTCCTTCCTGCCTCGTCAATTCTGTTACTGCCAAGTGGCGGCTCTGCTCTGTGGGCTTCACTCGGACATGGACACCAGCAGCAAATGCCCCTCCTGTGTCCGAGGTGAAGCTGCAGGTCACATCCTCTCATGTCTCGTTCTGGCTCAAGTGTCCAAATACCGGTGATGCAAGCATCGTGATTATGTCCCGGCTTCTTGAAACGGCATCAGAACCGTTACGCCCAGGCCACCACATTTGACACTGAGAACAGGATTTCACCAGCATTCGCCAAGACTAACGGCGCCGGTGGCCGCCCAGGCTGGTCCACAACTGTGTGCGAAAACGCAGAGCTTCCCTTTGCGCCATAAGAGCAAATTTGCAACACATCTTACAAAAGAAAACAAAGACCGGTGCCTGCAGCCATAGAGTCAAACATGAATATGAGCATTGGTACGGCAGCACGGTAAAGTGGGGTGGAGATCTCTTAAAGGAGGTTCTTTCCCAGAGCACACAAGCCCAATAAATTCAGTCTCACACACACGCACACGCACACTCAGTTCCCACTCAGGTCATGCAGCAGGCAGTGGAGGTGTGTGAGGTGGCGTCCTGGCTCCCACGATGCAGCTGTCCTCCTTTCCTCCCCTCCGCTGAGTGCTGTGTGTGCCGTTGTTCCCACTTGGGTCTCGTCCAGATTCACAGATTCAACTGCCAATGGAGCTATGGGGGACTAAAGTGTGCTGCGATGTATTTACTATCCCTGTTGGCAGCCATATTTTGTTGTCCTTGAATGACCGACTCCCATTTGCTTATGTGTGGATGACATCATAGCCCTCTGTGGTATGCAAGCTGTGTGCTGTGCTGCCTCGCCTTGTTCAGTCTGGGTCTCTGATTCAGTCTGAGAGAAGAAGGGGGGAGGGCGGGGGGGTGATGAAATGAGGAAGAACCATTTCTAAGCGCATACACACACACACACATATATATTTATATATATATATATATGTGTGTGTGTGTATGTATATACACATAAATATATGTGTGTGTGTGTGTATATTGTTGTGTCTTTTTTTATTTACTGCAAAGGAGCACTATAATTATATGATGGCATGTGTCATGAGGGCAGAGTACTGCCCTCTGTTAACAGTCAACTCATTACAAGCCTTGATTCACAACAGGAACAGAGTGAACCAATGTTTCCTATGTTTTGTGATTCGAGAACAATTTGTACTGTCTGGAAAATGCACAAATTTGAATTCCTCACTTTGGTCACTCGGCACAGCTGCAGATTTAAAGGGCCCAGTTCACCAGAGTAAACAGCAGTCTTGCATATAAACAAGTCCGAGCTTCTCTCACCGTGGAGTTTAACAGCGGCACCATAGTGGTAAATACATGAGCATCACATTCGAAGCAACACATTAAAACCACAACACATAACGTTTTAAATGCGACTGCCATGTTGTTCTAATTTCAGTGACTGCATGGTGAGTAATACACTGCCTTCCTTTATTAGATAGCAGAGGGGAAACCTTGCCAGAGCTGCGATGTTAGGTAGGTGGTCTTTGTGTAAAAGACGACCATTTACTCCATTCAAATGAGTGTCAGAGGGTTGATGATGGGATGCCAAGGAAAACCTGGAAGTGTTTTGGGATTGGTACCAGCGCCTAAAATAGTTTCAGAGTTTTCCAGAGGGCCAGTTTCAATCCTATGCCATTTAACCACTGGAGCACAAACAAGCTGATAAAAGACGGGGCCAAAGGCATTTACCGAGGAGCCAGTCGTTATCCCGCAGCAGGTGAGCACTAAGTGTGCTGATCGAAAACATACCCATGTGCAAAGGACTCTGGGTTCACCTGATTGCCTTATCCAGGAAAACCCAATGACAGCTCTACACTCGGGGAAATAAACTCTGACTTCTGTCAGCCCTCCCTTGTTGTTTTTTCACCATCCACCATCAATACAGCCGTACAGCCGCCATGCAAGCAGGCCATAAAGGGGGGCAGTAGCGTGATGTGTCAGTGTGATTTAGACTCGGGTTACTGGGAGGGACCCTGCTGTAATCTTCCACACAGAGGGCTAAAGAAAGAGCCAGTATTCTAACTCAGGCTCTGGCACCTGAACACACACAGGGCCAAAGCCCCTCGGATGCTCTTCGTTGTGCTGAGGGGAAACTGAGAGCAGCCCACCACCTGAGGCCTCCACACAGTGGCCTGACTGTCAGGAGAGAGGGTTGGTTGGTCGGGGCCCCAGTGGCCCAGGACCTTGCCCATATGTGGTGATGTCGTGAGGGCTTAGAGGCAGGCTGGGGCGACGCTGCCTTAATTGGCAGGCGAAGATTAGGTCTGTTTGTCTGACCCTTTGTTTGTGTGTCTGACATGTGCTGCGTGATATGAGCCGACGTGACAGCACTGTCTTTTTTTTTTTTCCTTTGTGAAATTGAAAACACAGTTCTAATAATGTCATCCAAGGACATAAAACTTTGCCCCTTCAAGTCATGAAAATGCAGGAACATGTAACCGGAGCAGCTGTGATTTGTGTAATACGATGCATCACATGACACGCAAACTGCACCAAGCTAAGTGTACAAGTGTTTTCATAACATCCTGGAGACAGACTGCAGACAAAAAAAAACACTCTGATCCTATCTGAGAACACAACGTACCCGAATAAAAAAAAAAAAAATTGCAGTGGTGTTATTGAGCTACAGTTTTTTTTTTTTTGGACATATGCACCCTCTGGTGGACAAAAAGGGCAACCCTCCCTGCCACATTAAAACACCCAAATAACAGTAGTAATGCTGAATAGTTATAGGCTGTGGAGTTGTCTGGCTATAATGCACTGCTGGCACACAGGGGAATGACTTCAGGGCAGGAATAGCAGGTTAGTAATCATGTCTGTCTGCTCGTCTGCAGTGGTCATACCCCGGCTTAATAAGTAGGTTGGTGTTTATAGACCCGAGAATAGAAGCTTACACAGTCAGAAAAAGGCACAAGAGAGACAGACGAGCAGGACAACGGAGAGAGCAAGACAGGAACGGTTCATCTGTTTTTCAGCGGGAGGAAAACACACAAAAACGTAGAGTTGGCCCGATGCCCACGCAAATGACAAGTGAGATCCACCCACTGAGTCAGAGACAGAGGAGACGACAAACACACCACTACCAGGTAACACTGTATTTGTGAAGCGGACAACCTCCAATGCGAGGCTGAGTGGAAAATAGGCGATGCCTCCAGAGCACAGAAAGTCAACAACTCTCAAACCACAACATAACCCAAGCATCGCACTCCGCTCCGCACCAGATCACAGCGTCCTGGGTAAGAAGACAGGGCGTAAACAGACACAGGCCCTGCTGACACAGAAATGCACACACTGCATACAATAACATAGGGGGCTTGAACTATTTGCTCAAAGCTCAGTAAGCCAGAGGAAGAGGAAGTCTGCCGTCCACTTCCCCTTCATGATGGCCGCTCCCTGTTGCCAAGTGGCAAGTTTTAATAATGGATCTCAGGTAATTAGACTGCTGCCTCATGCATTATTCACTTCCTGGCAGGACATGCAGGCCACTCGCCCGTTTCTCTCGCCATGGAAGTCAAAAGCAAAGACTGCCTAATTATTGCACATTACAGAGGCTGAGCTTTGGATCAAGAGGAACACAACAAGGTCGTGACCCCAGATATCAACTCCTCCTCCCCCACACTTTTTCAGTTGAAGAATTTGTTTGCGCCTGGTTGTAGATGAGGTTGCTCACCTTGCTCGCGTTGTTGGTCTCTTTGCTCCATGGACACCAGTGCAGAAAAGTGAGCCTGATCGTAGGCCAGGACCAGAGGGGAGCAGTGACATCGGCTCGGGGGCACCTCCAGGGGCAGGTACAGCCCTCCGAAGGGGATCGGAGCAAAGGCTGGAATTGAGTTAACACACCACATTTGGTGTCAGTTCATTGCACTGCGTTACTCTGCAGTGTTTAGAGAGGATGGTGACGAGGTGCGAGGTCAAGCCTGTGAATATTCTCATTCATCCAGGTCATAGTTATCTCGAGGAGACTGAATCGAACGCAACTGGATTTTTGGTTTTTGTTTTGAACTGATGAAGCCTCTTGGATGAGAGATCTTCAAAACGTCTTCAAAAGGCAAAACCAAAAATCCAGTTGCGTTCGATTCAATCTCCTCGAGGTGCAAGGTCAGTTTACCTTCTCCTCCTGAGTCTCTGAGCATCGTATCCGCCACCACTACGATTGGCCTGCGTAACACGTGGGCCAGCACAAACACATGGAACTCCTCCAGACTCTCATAGACCGGATCCTCAGAGTTATCCACACTGAAAGAAAACAAAAAACATAACACCGTGGGATCATGGGTAGCAATACTGCCCATTGCACAAAATGGTATGTGTCGTCTCATCCTATAGCCTGGCTACTTTTATTAGACAAGAGAACAAGATGAAAAATCTGTACACACATGCATTGGAATAAAGTGGGACAGTGGGAGAGAGGAAGAGAAATGCAGAGGCAGAGCTTTCAGGCATCCAACCATCAGGGAAGCAGAGGATGTACAACAATTAAGTTGTCAGCCACACAAACAGCCACGCTGCCACATTTACTCTAATAAAGAGCCTCTTAATATGTGAATCCCACTCATCCTATTTAGGGGCTCATCTCGCGCGAGGACCATCAAACATCCCTAACCTGATTACTGCGTTCTAGTCAAACTAAATGAGAGGTTAAAACCACCAGGCTAAATGACTAATTATGCTCTTAAATGGGATATTTTCAGCAATGGAGGGCTTAGTGCAGGACAAGTGGACGCAGAGAAATCATTTCAATACAACACTGAAAACAGTCATTGAATAGTTTTTTTTAATGAGGCTTGCATGTAATTAAATGTCATTTAATTCTAAAACAGGGACCTGTTGTGAGTTTGACTCTTTACACATCAGCCGCTATATCGAGTGAGCGTATGTCGAAATGTACAGTATTGTCACTGTTTAGAGTAAATGCACTGTTTATATTCAGTGACAAAGGAAACGGAAAACCACAAGGTTTCTGTGTGTAGGAGGAGGAAACCAGAGTTATTTTCCATTCTGCCCGTGTATCCTGAGATAAACCCAGTGTTACACTCATTTACAAAAGGGGCGTGTGTGTGTGAATCACATCACCTGCAGCTAAATCTAACCCACAGCTCTGGGGAGGCTGTTATGGGTGATTAATGCTCGAGGCAGCCAGTAGATGGCAGAGTCTCGCACATGAGCTTCAGCAGCGTTATTAAACCAAAGAAGCAAATTGACGGAGCAAAGTGAGAAGGTCGCTTTTGTTTCCTGCATTAAAACACAGCCGTGATGTGTGATGTAGGAGGAAACTCTATATATCATCCGATACATACAGTATGAAAATATATATACATATACATGTACACGCAGTTTTTTTACAATGTAGTAATTGTGGGTAGCACGCAAGTCAAGCGGCTTACCCTCCGCTGGTGTTGCCGTTCTTGCTGAGGTGGGTGCGTGGCTCGCTGGACGCCAACTTCAGCAGCTCGTTCCATTCTCGCTCCCACTCCTCCTCGGTGTACACCAGCCCCGACTGCCAGGACATCAAAACGAAAAGTCTGCTAAAACACGTGCAGCTTCACACCCACACAGTCCTCATTGTTTCTTATTCATTTTGACTATTTCCATCTGCGTCCACAAGGCCGTCCCCTGAAGCGTCATGCATCTCCTGTGCTTTGCCGCACGTTTCTGCCGTCAAGAAATGGTTCGACAGAAGAGACTGTACAACCAGGAGGATGCCTCGGGCATTTTTAAAACACGAGCATCCACACTACTTCTCTGCCTGAGCCGTCTTTGGTGACACATTTTTGTTATTAGACTGGCAAATACTTTAATCTGTGGATATTATGTGAGGAAGTGCAGAGGACTTGACAGTATTTATTAGAAGTACTGGTATTAATCCTCGCTCGTTGTCATAAAAAGACAATATTCCATTCAGCAAAAAAAAAAATCCACATTCATGGACCAGCATAGAATTCAGCTGTGAATATGTATGTGATGTATGAGCGTGTCTTTAACAATAGACGATGTGATTCTGTGCTACGATGGAGTCTCTCCCAACCTCTTTGTTCTGCTGGGTTTGCTGCCACCTCCACCTCCTCTTCAGAGCGTCTCTCTCCGCCCCGCTCTTCATCATGGTGTACAGGGATTTCCTCAGCATCAGGTCTCTGTCGTGGAAACCCCACATCCCTGATGGGCAAAGACAAACAGCGCCGTTACCGCATGTTAAGACCAAGAGCATACAGCATCATCGTTGTGCACTGAGTTGAAAAGCGATAGCGTTTTTCCAAACTGCACCAGGCCATCACATCGCAAGTCCTAAATCTGGATTCACGAGTCAGAGATGACCTCAGAAAATGTCTCTCATCACTCATCAAAGGGCCTGAGTTGTCTGTCAGTGCAAATTACATGAGCTCTGCTGCCTCTAACGCTGCGGTCCCAGCAGTCCTCACACAGGGGAGCCAAACATTTCCTTCAGCATGCCTACGGAATATTCTGACACTCCCTAAACCCTGCACACTCTGCAACTTCCATTTTCCTGCAACGTATGGGAGGTTTATCTTTGTACTTCAATTTCCTTCTCACGCCTTCCCCTAGACTCAGATGCTATGACGCAGTGCTGACGCTGCGCTTACATGCTCGCTTGACATTTAAAGCTGTTTTCACACATATTCGAGGAGCTCACCTAAAGAGGCGGCGTGCAGAAGGCAGTTTCCATCCCCTGTGGTGGCCAGAGGAAGCAGCTTCTTACAGCTGGTGCACATGGTGGACCACCAGTTCAGACGACCTGCATGAACCAACATGGAGAAACAGACAGAAGACGGCACGCCCATCACAATCTGTATTCAATCTGTATTCACAAAGACATGTGAGAAGATAATAATACAACTTCTCACCATTAAATAAATTACTTATAATTGTGTACTAAAATACATAATTTACATAATATTAACACACATTAAACTCAGTTTGTCACCTGTCTGCATATGTGAAATGAGAGTGACTGAAAAAAAAATCCAATTTCCTGTCCTTTCACTGACTTGAAAAACGTTGTTACGACTACAAGGCCTTTAGCGTTGCGTGAGGACCACTGATATTGAACTGTAACTTAGTGTCTCTCAGTCAAGTGCTGGCGCAGGTACAAGTAACAGACCATTGAGTACAATTAGCCAACAAGCATAATTGGCCTCAACGGCAGATCTGTGATGGTGATGAATATTTTCCTCCAGTCTCTGCTCTGTCACCACCACGTCAATGTCCCTAAAGGAGAAATGATGCTTTACTGCAGGCGGCCTCCCTGCTCCCAGCTCGGAGACTTGTCTCATCTGCATCCCTCCTCTATTCAGTAACAGTGAAAGAGGCTCTGAACTCAAAACACAGGTGTTTTTTTTTGTATTTCCCATCAATTTGCAGGTTTTGAATTTTGTTTCAATTTGTCAAATTCCACATTCCCTGGAAGGATGCTAGTTCATCCCTGTGTGATTAATAGCACTACATCACAGAGCGACTATAATTCTGAATAGTCAATGACCCATAAAATGTGTCGTGTTTGGAGGGATACATATTTTATGGTGTCTGTCAAGCCTGACCCTGCCTGCAGTTTGTGTTGCATGTTGTTTTGATTATATTTATGACAGTGCCAGTCACTTTTATACCTGTGAATCCCTGACTCATATCTGGATCAGATAAGCAAACCGTCAGTCTGACACATGCTGTCAACCACAACCAATCCACAGTTTCAGTACACTCAGTCATATATGTATTATCTTACCTTTGAAATAATTACTTAATAATTAGAAAATAATTAAGTTATTTTCTCTTTAATTTGAGGTAACAATAATATTCTACTACTTTTAGCTTCAAATAACATTTGCTGGCAATTTGCCGATTCTGCATTTCATTATGATCAAAATAAAGGATGCAGTTACTGTGTGTACAACCGATTCTGTTACATATCTCATATCAGTAGTGCAAGTGCTGTTAGTGGATATATTGTCATATGTCCTGCAGGACTCACCAGCCTGCTCCAGAGCCATCATGGTGGACTGCTCTATCAGGTCTCTCTCTATGAAGGTCCTGAAATCCTCACTGTACACGCTGAGGTCTGGGAGCTGGAATGTGTAGATGGGCATCTCGAGAGGGAACTGCTCGCTGGTACACTCACTGGCCACCTGCAGCCGCGCCAGGGAGACGATAGCAGAGCTGGCGTGGGAGATCCCACGGGACAGACGCTTCTCTATATGGAGAAAGAGGAAAGATTTGAATGGATTTGGAGTGGGAAGCGAAAGAGAGGTGGTAAAACTGTGTTGCCTCGGACCCGCTACCTTGTGCATTGTCCTCCTGCTTCTGCGCACACGGCCTGTCGATCCTGACGACATGGGTGGGTGTGTCACGCGTCTCTGGCTGCTTATAATATCGGCCCTCGTTGAAGACCTGTGGCAGGTTGGCAGTGTGGACCTGCCTGAGCTCCTCGTAATCATTCAGAGCCGCACTGAGGTCCCAGTTTTTACCTGCAGCGCCCAAACAAACGATTCAATTCAAAACAATGAGTCCCCGCTATGACGGTGCAATTAGTCCATATGAAGCAATGTCACGCTGCATGATTCTTTTGTCTGATAAAAACATGTTGTGTTATAAAGGTGAGAAACTGGAGGTGGAGGTTGGGTGGTGCAAAAAAAAAAAGAAATGAAGATAGAGAGGGGAGACAGATCCTTTACCGGGGTGACAGCAATATCCTGATGTGAAGGAGTGACACACACACACACAGAGAGACACACACAGACAGACACAGCTGTCTCCTTTGGGTGCTGTCTTTCAAGCAGAATCCCCTCCAGGTTTAAGAGTCATATCTACCATATCACCTCTTTGCATAACATCATGAAAGGGGCAAGAGAAGTAAGTTTGGGAAGCTACAATAATACCAATGTTTTAACTATCCGGAAAAAAAAGTCCTTATAAATCCCATGTTTATAACTTCAACTGCAAACAGTCTGAGAGCCCGGTGTCCACATGAAACCTGAGCATGTTTGTGAGACAGGGTCCATTAATGGACTCCCGGTGTAAGAGACATTGTCCTCTCTCCCTCTGGCTTCCAGACATGATGATTCTTGGCAGTCGGAGCATGCAGCGCAGCCCCCCTAATCACTATCTCACATGTCAATCAATACAAAACTGATTCCGTTGCATGGATCTCAGCAGCTTGAGCAGCGCAGATCCAGGAAAACCATTTAGGCTCCAGATACGTAACCACTCAGCACCTAATGCAAAGTCTTCAAATGCCGCCACATTAGCCTGCTATTACTGTGGCAGGGAAAGCACTGTATCAGCTCCCTCATTTGAAATGGCTGTTATCAGCAAATGGAACAAAGAAAAAAAACATCACCAACATGAACATGTATCATCCCCATCCATTAGAAACACCATGTTCCTATCACTGTCAGTGATTCTGCTGTTTAGGTTCTGGTAACATGTGCTTTTGTTTACATTTTGACCATGTGGTGGTGTCATGCATTTTCTGTTTTGGTTTTGGTTGGTTGATGTGTGTCAGACTCCACCCTCCTACTTCCTGTCTTTGGTTCCCTCCATTTTGTGAGCACAGCTGATCGTTGTTTGCTCTGATTAGTCAGTGGGTATTTGAAAACAGCATGGCGACAAGTCTGTGCTAAATGATGCCAGTCAGTTACCTGTGTTTCACCTGTGCTCACTATCTGTTTTTAGGAAGCTTTTACTTTGAAAACTCTGTTTAGTGTTTTGGGATTTTTGACTTTTTGCCTGCCTGTGATTTCTGCCATTGGGTTTTGTTGGAGAACAATTAAATCACACTGCTTATTTAACTGGGTTGTCTGCAAGTGGGTCCTTCTCTACTGTGACCCTAACAATTACAAGATTTCAAAAATAAACCGTTTTCAAAAGATTTTCCATACAGGAGCAGTAGAAAAAGATCTCTGTGAGCAAACTACTTAAAAATCTACTTTCTGAACATAAAAAAAACACCTCTAATAAGCCCTTTTCTCAGCAGACATTTTGATTTATTTATTTCTTTGTTAATGTTCAACTTATAATTTACATTTTTTACTTTTTCTACTATTTTATTTTTTATGTATCAAAATGTACACTATGAAAAAAAGTCAGTAATAGAGAAAATATGCTCGTTCAACGTGAATTTGAAAAATAAAATTAAAAAAAGGTCAATTGTGTGGATTCATTGCCCTATCCTGCCTCTAGAGGGCAGCACCACATATGGTGTTGTCATGTTTCTCCTCGGTCCCCTCACACCAGCCTGACTCAGAGCAGAGGTTAACAGGGCAGCAGACTGATGCAGGTCTGGAAAGCCTGTCTCACATCTGAACAAAACACCAAGCATCATACTGAAACAGGACATTCCGGCCCACAGCTGTCTCGTCTGAGTGCAGTGTCTTGTTCAGTGTCACATGTGTCGAGACAAAAAAAAAAAAAGACTGAGTGGGCGAAAGGAAACAACACTAATTCTTTTTTCAGACTTGACATCAGCTGCATTATGTACACACAGACAAAAAAAAATTCCCGTAATGGAAGTCTGATTAGCGCGGTGCCTGGTTTTATTCCCATTAAACAGACAAAACTGTATCAGGACAAAGAGTTCAGCTTTTTTTTTTTTTCAAAACAGATCCTGAAATACACATGTTTCTGTCACAGGCTGCCAGCGTACTCATTTTTAACAACAAAAAACAACACATTTATCAAAGCCAATCCAGCAGAGCGACGTTCTGTTGCTCCCTTATGTTTTGTTTTGTTGGGTTTTTTTTGTTCCCATGGGGCATTGTATGTAAGCTATACAAGTGCCACTAGCACTCTGCTCCTCAGTGAGTTCCAGTGAATGGGCACAAAGCTCTCCCTGGGCAGTGCACTCGTAAAACTGTCACACTGCCCTTTAAATCACCAGGCTGGCTTACTGCTTACAGCCCCCACTCCCCTCCTCCATTTCCTTTATTTTCCCTACTCTCGTTTCCTCTCCTCCTCCTCTGTCCCCTCCTGCCCTCTGCTCATTAGGTGCAACCAGAACACAACAGGGCCCAGCTGATCCAGAACAGACATCCTTTCATGTCATCACCTACCTTCCAGCAGGTCTCTGGCCAGACCCGGTTCTGCCCCCGTGGACCGAACAAAGTCTGACAGGACCGCGTCCATGTCCAGAGTCATGTGATCATGTGTGTGCGCTGCCCAAGGTGCAGCGGTGGCCTTGGTGGACGCCAGCCTTCACGTTCTCATCTGGAATAAAAAGCAACAATGAGGATCACGACCTGCCTTTAATGCAAAAGTAAAAAAAAAAAACAACAACAACAACAACAAAAAGAAATCACTCTCTAACCCCTGTGATAAAACTCTGTTGCCTGTTCCTCTGTATCATTTCATACCCAGCCAGTATCTCCACCCTGCTCACACTGAAGTGTAATGCTTCATAGAGCTAATAGTTCACAGTACTGTGAACAGAGCTCCACTCCCAATGCTCCTCCCTGCACTTGCTAACAGTCATAACATACAGTTGTACAAATGCAGCATCATCAACACAGCCAGAAGTCGTATCCAGGACACACCTGCCTTTTTGCTTTGGCCCAGCGCCTATATGCTCATAACAACACCACCCCTCTTCCTGCCACTCAGTATCAAGCAGGGCCTTCTGGGTGTTATCCACTATCTGAATCACATCGGCACTTTGAGGTGTGTGGAGCACTGTGGCTTAAGTGTGATGTTATTTTGCATGATGGCTAAGTAACACCGGGGCCCTAATTAATCGACAAGCGTTGCCTTGTTAGGTCGTAAACAGCAACTTCGAAGATGAACATGCGTTCACTCCCTCGGTCCATGGAATGAATGAGTCCATGCATAGCTTTCATTCCAGACGTGGAGCCCGAGCATTGTCAGTAGAGAAACAAACACCCACTGGTTTGCAGTTCTAGGATGATGCACCAGGCTTGTGAGTGTGTGTGTGTTTGTGTGTGGACCGGAGGTTTGCAGGCTGCTCAGGTCCACGGATTTGACCCACAGAGGAGTGAGATCATGCTGGAGACATCTACATACTCTGCCCACAACTCCGAGCAGTATGCAGTGCACCACGTGACACGGCCGCCCATCAGGTTTTGGCTCGGTGTTAGGAAGTGACAGACGCACTGAAAATAGAGCCGACGCAAAACAAATGCTGTTGTTTTTGATATTTGCGGATGGCTCTGAACGCAGGGCGAATCATGGCATGTTTTCCCTGACCACGACAGAACACAGTCCCAGAGAGTCTCTGATTATGTTCTCTCAGTCTGTATTGTCATCAGAGAGAGGAAAAAAAAAAACACCCAGCGACTTCAGTCTTTATCATTTGCATTATTAATGAGCCGAAGCTGCACTTAAGCTGTAGTTTAGCTGACCTAGTTACTGTCAGGCTGATAATGTCATGTCATGTAAAGAAAACGCAGAGAGATCCGCAGCGGCAGTTGCAACCCAATTGTAGAGATCACGAGATAACGATTGATAAAGACAACAGATCAAAAAAAAAAAAAATTAAAAAAAGCTACCTCACAAAGTCAGTCCGTGAGCTACCAGCTTTCTTTGAGAACCAGAATAGAACATGTGCATAATTACGTTCTCCAGGGATGGACACTCAAATCCAACGCTAATCAAGAAAAATAGGCTGCAAGTAAAATCACATGATTGCTTTGCGGAGCGAAAAAGCCTTGAGTTGTGTAGTGTTGTGGGGCCAATAACAGAAATAGATGAATAGTTATGACCTCATAATTTTCCCTCAACAATGGTCTGGTTGAGATCACCGTCCCTGTGGGAGGTAGTTATAACTCAGAAAACACTCTGATGCATGTTTTTCTCGCTGACATGAAACCACGTGGGCCAGAGGCAGCTGGGACTGTCCAGCTTCCTGTTACTCATAGTGACAACAAGCGTATTTGTCACACAATGTACCATTATGATACAAGGACACACAGAGCAGTGTACTAGGAAAAAAAAACAATCTGTTAATAAGAAGACATTTAGTATCGTCTCATGTTGAACTAATTTTATGACCGACTGCTACCTTTTTATTTATGTAAAACATCTAAATAGTGATAGAAATAAACGCTTGTGTGCATTCACATCACAATGAAGAAATGTGTTACCCAGTGCAGCAGGAATGCTCATTTATATGTTTTTAATAGTTCGGGACAATAATGGACGTCTATAAAATGAATGAGTTTGGCTCTGGCTACGCGTGCAGTGCTTAATAACAGGATACAACACAGCCTTTTTCCTTTTCGTGTCATTTAGCCGCTGTCTGTGAGATGAGGACAAACCTACTTTCTGTATTTTTGCTGAGGGTTGTTGAGAAGCCATCTGATGACCACAGGACTGTCAGGACCAGATGCAGCTCTAGTCCATGGCTTCAGAGGCGGCGGTGGACAGGAAGGCCCTGGGGACGCAGAGATATCTGAAATAAACACACACAGAAACACATTGAAAGCTACCGTCCTGAAAGTGAAAGTTGCGGCTATGTCTGACTGACATATTGAAACGCACACACACACACACACACACACACACACACACAAACACGTGTTTGCATCAGTGTTAATGATACATTGAAATTTCCCCCAAACCATCACTTTCATCATGTGTCATTTAGAAACTAGTCGATCTACTAACTTTCCATCCAACTGACATATAACTTGAACACTTCACATTTAAAATATTAACAGATGCCAGTAATCAATAGATGGAATTATTGGAAATTAAAGATTATTCATTTTCTTGATTCATAACCCTCCATTTTCAAAAAAATATTCTCCCCAACGACATACATAACATTTCTCCGCAGCTCCTGTTAAAGTACTGACGAGTTTGTGTCAAAGCCCTCTGAAGTGGAACTGAAATATCTTTTACCTGTAATGCATTATTCACATTTACAGTAAAGAATATCAGTAGACTAACACATAAGACATATGTTTAGTTTTAGTTTAAGCTAAACAAATCTAAACACATTACTACTATTATTACCTTTTTTTTAACACGTTATTTGCATAATTATGCGGAATCACATGTTTTTCATTCGACAAAAACATTACACACTGATAACAATGGGAATACTTACTGCAAACTAGTACACCTAAAAATAAGTCAGAGTGTGTTTTAGAACTAGATGTTCACTTCAGTCTTAATCTTTGATCTCGACACATTATTCTGAGACCACGGGAGTTTATGTGTGGCCTTGCCACAGACTATTTTCACTCTGATGCCTCGTCTATCACGGTCCTGCCATTACACCCCTCAGGACATACAAGCAACACAGCAGAGTCAAATTCATAATCTTGTTATGTTGTAATGTCGTTTATGTTGATTTAAGCGATTTTTCAATCAGATGCAGCCAATTAGCATGCGATTTGACATAAATAAAAACACCTGCTTAAACACATGTTTCCACTGACACCACAGATAAATGAAAAGCATTGTGCAAAACAAACAATATAAATGAGCCAGCGGGGGCTGTGCTGGATATAGCCCACTGTGAGTGGTCCAATGCAAAGATTATATTTAGACCAAGATTTAAAATAATCTTACAAACGCATTCAAATCAATCATCCACAGGTTTTCTAGTGTAAGCACATGACACCACGAGACAATAAACCTACCTGAATGACCGATGACAGAATTTAATGAAGCTTTTCTCAGTGGAGACAGACTGTGTCTGTTTGGCTGTTTCAACTCAACCGAAAACAAAATCAATTCACCCTACATGCCACATGCAAATACTGCACCATAACACCGTAGCTCCTCCTGATTTCTTGTTTACCAATATTTGAAGTGTTGCTCCTTTAACCTGCCAGTAAACCAGTGTGGAATGACTGAGGGCGTGAATCTATAAGCCTTGAAGGATTTACTCTCAGAGCACATTTGCTTCCTCACAGAGAGAAGCTCATTTGTCCTCTCACGTAGGTTCTTTTCCACCGTTACATGCAAATGTGCCACAGGCTATACACCATTTCCATGATGTACATGTATATATGTAGCAATTTTACCGTAATAGGATGAGTTATAATTGAGATAATTGTCTCCATAGTGAGTGGTGATCGCCCACATGCCAGGCAGATACACACAGCAGGTGGGAGGTGAATACACTGTACAAACACTTGCACTCTGCTCTCTACACTGCATCTCCTCCAGCACTGGAAAATGGTCAGGATGTTCATTTGTACCTGTACACCAAGGTTAATGGCCGCGTATCCATGCTCTAAAATAAGCTTCGGAGAACCTGCTGCTGTTCTGCTCAGATCTTTAAATCAAAAGTGAGGTTATGTGCATTAGATGTCAAGGATGCTGATGCTGTTCAGGAAAACCCATCCTTTACACCCTTTACTGTATCCCACACCCTGAATTTCATTTATACTCATATGCTTGCAAGGGTTTTAGATTTTGTGTTTTTGTCCCTGCTTTCTATAAACATATGTTGTATTTTTCCTTTTCTGATGTCCTGTATTACACAGACCTGAATAAGAAATGCTTCAAAAGGTACGGTATAACATAAACTAACAAAAACACAATAATGTACAATTTAAAATATGACTGTGGTTAATTGAGGCCTATGTTAAAGAGATATTGGCACAGCTTACATTTTTTATTAATGGAATTCGCAATGCATAAATTACCAGCGACACTTTCAATGAATTTAAAGTTAAATCCAAGTGTAGCTGTGGCAATTAAATCACACTGAACAAGAAAGCCACGGTTTTCAAAATATTTCATTATTCGCTAGTTATTGTTGGAGTGGTAACGTTTTTTTTTTTTGCTGAAATGAATTGCCCACTTGAGATACAAAAAAAAACATCTGTCTCATATGTCCATCTTAAACCACTCAATGTAAAAGGTGAAAAGGCTGATCATTGAATTATAATGGTGCATTCACTTACCAAACTCTGAATTGATACTATAACATTAATCCTACAAACACTGTAAAACAATCTCAAAACTGGAAACAAAGGAAATACCTTCATGGGGAAGATGTCTCATCATGCCCTCCCCCTGCTGTCAGACCATCTTGACTTGACAAAGCATGAAATTGATTAGATGATGGCGGATGAATTGTATATTTTTATAAAGACAGGAAGTCACACTGTGACAAGCTGCTCCTGAATCTGCCACTGGCAGAACATCTGGTGTCAGTCTCAAACTGACTGTTCTGTCTGGACTCGGACCGTGAACCCCCTGTTAGTGACCGCGGGTCTAAGGTGTCAACAGGACCTTTGAAACCTGAAACCGGAGAGTGGTTTACAAAACAGTGACAAAAGACTTGTCTTGCGAGGGAGGGACATGAGACACGGGCTTGTGGTTGAATGCAAATTAGGTAAGTGAAACCTCAGAGTCTGGTCAATTCTCCACAAGACAGAATGTTTGGATTGTTCAATCTAAGCAGGAAATAAAACCTTGTACTCTGGCTCTGACAAACTGCTCGATCAGGCCAAACGTGGCCTCGCTGTGAACAGGCTGAACCTGCGTTATTCGGTTTCATATGACACCAATATCTGTGCACGAGTGTGTGAGAACATATTCATGTCTGTGCGTGTGTGTGTGTGTGGGGGGGGCATGCAAAAACACTAATGCACACTCATTTTGCTCTCAGTTTGTTTACAGATCTCAAAGCTTCTACTAAGGGCTGCCAAAACACAGAAGACAAATCATAAAAGATTCCACTCTATCTGATTCACGTGCCTGCGTACAGCTAAATGTCAAGCCACCCTCTCTGTTATTGCAAGAAGAAAACATAATTTCCAATAATGGGTAGAGCTTCAATAGAAAAACTAACCCACATGGCAGTTTCAAAACGGTTTTGATGCAAGGTTATCATTGATGTAATTCAATGACTAAAGACACATGCAGGAAAGATACAGTAACGGAAAACACTGTCACATTAGACTTAGGGTAAGTGCATGTTATGAAAGAAATAATGACTACAATTACAGTCCAGCAAGTCATTTCCACCCTGCACCAGTAGTGAATAATCAAACCATTAGTATGCTTCAAAACACACCACACTTAAGTGGCACGGGAAATAAACGTAATTGGATATTCCAATGTCTCACCAAACTACAAACAACGAAATTCTGAACTATTTCAAAGTCCTTGCTGGACAGCACAAGATTCAATCAGCAAACTTCAACGGTGGAGGCACCACTTGCCATTCAGCCGCCATATCAGTCAGTCAGTCGCAATATCTGTCCTCTCTCCTCGTCCTCTCTCCTCCTGCAGCCACCATGACAAGTAAATGTGCTGGTTCCCTATGTGCATCACTGGTCGGATGTGTATAAGGGCAGAAAGCATGCACGTGTGTGCACGTGATTGACGGTATCATAGACGACCTGCAGAATATGTGACGTTCAATCAGTGCCTGGAAGTGACGTTCAAATGAGGGCTCTTCAAGTTCAAGTTCAAAAGAGGCTCTCTCTGGTGGGTCTTTCCCCTGTCTTCAGGACCCACTGAGAGACATTCACTTGCTGTGACCTCAGCGCACCCCTGCACCCTGAGCAATCAAATACACTTGTCCCACTTCCAGGCAGTAGAGAAATGGAGAGATCAACCGAGAGCGAGAGCCAAGAAGGTGGAGGTACTGACCACTGCTTTTTAATACATGAAGAAATGAAGCAAGTGTGATGCTCTTAAGTCCTGACCTCTAGACTGGGTCTGTAATGAAGCCAGGAACAAACACCCACATACTCTGTCCATCTCCATCTCTAAACTTAAAAAAACGAGTCCTGCATCTGTGCAGCAGCATTTCACATGCTGTGAGAAAGATGCTGCTGGAAGCAGTAATGTCACATTACGTCTCATTGCTGCACTGCACACTGCCAGCACAGCAGATGCATGGAGTGGAGAGCTGTTGTTGATTTGCACAAAATGCATCATCACATTAATATTTGAAGTACACTTTGATAAATGCTGCAGTGGACAAGCATTAAAAGTGTGCCGGGTGTGTATACCTGAGGGACACGAGTGTATCTAGAAAACTTTGTTTTTGTCAAAAGTTAAAAAGCGCAGCCTTCAGCCAGGAATCCGACAGAATATTAATTTACCACCGCGGCAATAAAATTTACTGCTTCACCTGTGGTTTCAATTATGCACAGACACAAAAACAACACGCATTAAATTTCTCCCGCACAGAAGTGCGCTGAGCGGTGACACAACAAGCAGTAAATGAACTAAATGAATCGAGTGACAATTCTTCTGTCTGACCTAACATTCGAAGTCAGGACACAGCTGAGCTGGTTGTGCAGCATGCACCCAAACAAAGAAGCGTTTGCTGAGGGCCACAGAGGAAGATCCCAACCCCTTAAAATGTCAAACCCTCCGTCCTCCCCAACACGCCGTCCAATTCAACTTAGTGCCACAAGCAGACAGCTGTGACTACAGACCGGGGCCTAAGCAAAGCAGAGGGTCCCTGAATCTGCTGTTTTGAAGAAAATGTCAGAGAAAATAAATCTGCTGTAATGTGCTGTAAATGACATCCTTCACAATCAATAGAAATATATATGAGAGAACTTCCCCTCATCTAAATCTTCTGCTGCCACTAATCTCGTCCACTCACGTGTAGCTCAGCCCTTTAACACTTCGGCTCTAAATATGATGGTGAAGTGGCTTCATCTGGACACATCCATGATCCCTGACAACTGGAAATACACTATAGTTTGACATCTAGAAGCAGACAGCGTATTCCATTAGGCTGTAGCAGTAGATTTCTGATTCAATTAGATTGTATTCACGATTCAGTGAAACGTCTAATTTGATTCAATTCAATTAAATATAAATATTTTAGTTCGAAAATTAGTTTTACAGGGAGAATCTCAGAGATGCAGAAGCTCCCGCCATGTTTTATGTCTCTCGTGAGGCCAGATCTCGTTGTGCAAGAGGGTCGGTTTGCGAACAGGGTTAAAGCTACATGAAACCAGGAGAAGAGACCAGAGAGTCTGTCAGGCTTATTTTAAAGATTTATCTCAGAATCAAACCCTAATCTGAGTGAGATCATTCAAAATGAAGATCCAAGCTCCAAGATCACTGCTCTGAATTCACAGAAATGCAACACACACACACACACACACACACACACACACACACACACACAGAAAAAGCTTAGGGTATAACGTTCTCCTGTTGACCTAACTATCTCATTTTAGTACCACCAATAAAAACAGGAAGTGGCATCTGGACCAAAGCAGTTCACAGGGTCATGCTGGTGAAATCACCTGCATTTGCTGTTTGTTGTTGTTTTTTTAAAAAAAAACATCTGAAATGCAGAGAAATATTAAGAAAAATTAGTCCATTAAACTTGAATGAGGAAAAGCTCGAGCAGATTGTTCGCGTCTCACACACTTTATCTCACAAAACCTGTATTGTACAGTGTTGCACCCCTATTGGATTGATTCTATGCGTGGGCGCTTGCATGTTTGTGTGTGTACATTCAAGTAGGTGGAAAGGGCAATATTATGTCGTTTCTCTTTGATCTTTACTCAAGAGCTTGGAGTTTTCATTTTGAGAGCATTATTTCTTCATTTCACACTCAGCCTTTGCAATGTTTCTCTTGAAAACCTCTCTCTCTCTCCAACAGCTCCTGCTTGTGTGCAAATTTGCTCTCCTCCTGCCCAAACTGCTTTTACATATAGCTACTGCTGTTTGCACAAATGTCCTGCGCTGTAGTTTGAGTTTTTCATCTCTCCATGCTCAGGTTGCTTTTGGGGACTCACCTCTGATTCCTGCTCTACCTCTTTTTTCAGAATTCCCTAATCAATAAAATGCCAGGTATGTCACAGACCAGTGCAACCCTCACTCCTTCATTGTGTGTTTGCTGAACACTGTACATCCATTGAGTGAATCTGAAATATTGGCTGCAGTGAAATAGTCTGTTTTGGTGGGAAGGATCCTAACTGAGCGAGATGACCTGGAAGTAATTACATGGCAGCCGTGATAACAGCTGGTCCAGTTGTCTAAATGATAAGACAAGGAGCAACAATACTTCCTGTCTTATCTCCTTGAGCATAGGAAACACCAAACCATCCTTTGTAAAGGAAACTGAGATAATGCTGCCCCACAATTCATTGCGACAGTAACTTTAAAAGGGACACGCCATTGTGTCGGGGCAGACTGATGTAACTGTAGAAACGTCAGAGTTTCATATGACATGGTGACATTGTATTTCTAGTTCACAATATCATCACAACACAATACACCAAAACCTACTGAGGAATGGAAACAAATATTATGTTCTCTAGTCTACTATACAAATGAATGAATAAATAAAGACTAAAAAGCGCCAATGTCAAAAAAAACCATATACTTGTGTATCAAAATCAGCTACTTTGGTTCCTGCTCAATTCTTTATTTTGAAACTGTGTTTTTTGATGGCCAAATAGCTTTCTCTACATGTATGTCCCTTTAAGGTTACTGTATTATTTCAACATTTCAGTTCTATTTGCTTTGTTTTTATTGTCATCAGTGTTTGATTGTTGCTACTTCCTGTTAGCAACTGATGGTTAAATGTTTCCACTGTGTAAACAACAGTAACTCAGAAGGCGTGATTCTGTTTTTGACAGGAAACCTTACTTGTAGGTGTAGGTCTCCAATATAAGTATCATATGTTGTAAATAGTGTTGGGGAAGAAAAACATATTGCAAGTTCCACGCCCCCCTAACCCTAATCCTAACCCTTGAACAACATGCTCCAAGTTACTTCCTGCACTTTACTGTGTGTAATTTAGGTGAAGGAACAATTAGGTAACAGTGAGAAACAGATTAATAATGTTGTAGTGACTGGTGATGCATGAATGCCAAATGTCTGTCATTCAAGTGGGCCCTGAGTAACCTTACTTAAATGGTTCTTGTTCAAAGAACTTTCACATGAGAAACGTGGGTTTAAGCGATTCGCTGATCTGGCACTGTACAGTCTATGGTCTAATTATTATGAGAAATTTTGAAATTTTGTTTTGAGTATTGTTTTAAACTTTAAAGTGTGAGCCAGCCTGACATCCAGTGGTAACTGGATGTCAGCTTTTTAAAATACTATGAATTAATACTTTCTTAATGAAGGGTGATGATTCTCCCATTATTACATATTTATTATTATACATCCTCAAACAATATATTACAGTATGTACTTTAGTATTAATAATTATTATTATTGACTGTAACGCATGTTAACTAATGTTAACAACCACAACAGTTACAGAGTTGTCAAGTTGAGCATAGGAAGTCTGTGATGGATGGAAAGTAACAGCTGAGTGACTAACAGCAGCAGATTTTCACCACATATTCTTGTAATGTTAATGATTCAACAATATGGGGGTTAACGGGAAATGACATGTTAAAAGGTTAAGTGAAAAACCTCATTAGATATACTCCACACAAACAACAATAGTTCATGGCTCTTTGGAGTCGTCTCTTATCCACATTTCACCAAAAGGGGAAATGAGACAACAAAAACAGACGAGATATTACCAACTGAAGGAAAGAACAACATTACGCTGCAACGTTGTATGAATGTATTTTGTGAGACATTTGATGAAAATTGAACGACAGCAATCTGAACAGCATCTCTGATCTTCATGTCTAAACTGCATTTAAGTTACGACCTGTTTTCTTGAATGAAGGAAAATGACCTACACTGTGGACCTGCATGAATTTCAATTGAGTCACCGAGCGTATCCTGTGCAACAGTGCTCTGTTTGATTTAAACCTGCTCCCTTGCTGATTCTAGGCAGAACAGGTGATGGCTGTGCCCACTGGGCCTAGTGGTGAGATGGTAACAACAGCGTCTCTGGCACCCAGGCCAGCCTGTTCCCCCAGACTGACAGAGCACCAGACTGACAGAGCACCACAAATGAAGTTATAGGTGCAGGACGTGTAGACTCAAACGTGTGCACACAGAGACAGAGGATGGCTGTCACCAAGAATACCTCAATGGCAGAATAACCGGTGTCACATTTGGCTAAAGGCTGAGACAGGAATAGCCTTCAGTTGTGCGTTAGAACGTCGTCATTTGTCCATGACTATGGGTTTTGTTTTTATTGAGAGACAAAAACTGAACTTAGAGACCCATGTACACACAAACATGAGAGATGTGACCACAGTGCAGTGACTTTGGGAATGTGACTAGCAGCCCCTGCAGCCTCCTTCTCTAAATGTGATGTGTGCGTGAGAGGAGCCCCTTGACTGCCTCCACGGCCTCCAGCTGACCTCCCCCCGCCCGCAGACGGAACACTTAACATTGCACCCCCACCTGTAGTGATGTCGGAGGAACGGGGCCAACTTCAAAGCCCTGCAGTGATTGGGCCATGATTACCACGGGCACTTGACTCATTTCATCTCCTCTGAAGGACTAAACTTTGGGAGAATCACGCTTGGAGACATGGAATTCTTTGGAAAGGACACAGGAGATTTAATCCTCCTTCACAGGTGCTTTTCTGGGTTCGGATGATTGATTGTGATTGTACACTGAAGCCCTGACCAGTGTATCCGTGGAAACACAACATTACTGCTATAGGTGCCCTAGTGCTACATATGAAGAATTTCAACTGAAAATATATTTGATTGATTTATTTATTTTACTATGACGAAACTACTCTCCACAACTGGGCAGATGTTTACAAACGAGCGTCATTTTGGATCAGCTCAAACTTAGTTTAATAAAGGAGCACTGCCACACTGAGGCGGAAGCCCCAACGAGCAAAACAACAGCCGTCATGTCTGCTCTGCCTTTCTGTAGCTAAATGCCAGTGACAGAAACAGAACTCGTTGTGGTAACTGATCAGGTGCCAAGCGCCCTCTCCCCAGTGCCGTGCTGCGCTGGAGCCCTCTATGCAGTTGGCATGGCTTGGCGTGTCCGGCTCATGCCAGGGGCCTGGCAGCCACAGGCCTCGCTCTGTAGCTCCGGCTCATCTATTCGAGCTGACTCCAGATCAGACCCGACTACAGTCAGCTGCTCACCTCCCCAATGCCTGAATCAAAGACTGGAGATACCGGCAATAGGTGGTTAAGTGAGTTGTGAATGTGAGGGAGCAAACCAGCTGATGCGGTTTTATCCCCAGCTTTCATATGACCCTGAGGAAACCATGTAAGACCTGACTACTGTTGTACACAAATAGAAGACGATATCCACGACACACTGACAGTTTTACGACGTGGGTCTTCATCAGTGGATCTAAATACGATTTCCACGGTGCAGTGTTAGCAAATCAGTACTATCACAGTCTCTAAAAACAAGGCTGACGTATATCGTTCATGTTAAAAATAAACCATACACACATACACATGGTGGTAAAGCTATTCAGTATCAGTTACTGCACGGCTTCCTATATTTAATGACGAACAAATAAGGCAGAAGTGAGACTGCCTGAGATTTAATGGACCATGTATTGGTTCAGCATAATCTACATACATGTGAAGCCATATGGCCCGAAATACACTGTGATGATTAATATTCCGTATAATGCTTCTTATTTATTTATAATGATAACCAACCAACACACACACACACACACACACACTATATACATACATACATACACACACACACACATATATATATGTGATATATGTGATATATATATATATATATATATATATCACAATGGTCTGTGACTAAGCATACAGATCCAGGACCATCCATGTTTACAGCCTGTATATGGGAGACTCCGGATCCCGACATCGACATCAGATCAGTGGCCTGGATGCGTCTGCCTTCGACCTAAAATAAAAACACACGCTCTCGCGCGGAGCCTTAACTTGAACGCGTCGAAGCACGTACGCGCACAGAGGCAGGTGCACCTGTCTGCAGCGGCAGCCCATTGTGTCCGCCACAGGACGAGCCGAGCGTCGGCCTGTATGTGGCAGGATCCGCGGCGACAAAAGGCAGGTCGGTGCTTACCGTGCTGCGCTCACTCATTACTCCCCATCGTGTCGCCGTCGGTCCAGACCTCTGACGAGCCGCTCGTCCCTGCCAGCCTCCCTCACTCTCCCCCTCTCTCGCTCATCCCCATGTCATATTTCTCCGCTGCAGCAGAACGAAGCCACGCCCCCTCCCACAGCCGCTGCCGCGTGACGTCAGCCGGCGACGCGCCCGTGGCACACGCCCTCGGTTACACGTGCGGGCACGAGCCGCGAGAGGCCGCTGTGTCTGAGCAAAAGACAAGCCGCTCTAAGCCTCAGCTCTGTAAACAATGGAGTCTTATGCTAAGTGTCGTATGTGGACCAGGAAATGATTGGAGAGACAGAGGAATGAAAATAATAAATATAATAAAAGAAGAGAACCTGTTCAAGATTGCGCTATATTTCTGAGAATGTAGAGCAACATCATCATCATCATTTTAAATTCACCAGATAAAGTAAGCCAGACTGCCACACGTCTATTTAAACAAGGGACCATATATCTAAAACAATAACTATAAACATGGGCACTCCACAGGGCTGCGTGTTGGGTCCCATGTTCTTTACAATCTCCACAAAGTTCATGACAGCGTGGTCTACAAGAACAATGTAATGTCCGCTGCACCAGAGACACCGAACAAATATCTAGGCAAGACAAGGCAGCGAACACAAGGTGCCTGGCCCTGTAAAGTGGTTTTGGAAAAACAATCACGCAATAAAAAGTATCAGCAAAACATAAGAGGTGATTGTTGACCGACGGAGCAAAGTGTTCCACACCCACCACTGCCCACTGGAAAGAGTGAGAACTTCTCGTCACTCCCGTAGTCACATCTTTGGGAATCTCACCCAAACAACAGCATCTGTATTTCTTGAAAAAATAAAGATAGATGCTGTCATCCTTCCCACCATTACAGTCTAGTTTTACAGTGGGGCACCACAGGGCCGCAAAATCACTAAGGACAGTAGCCACCCAGAACATGACTTATTTGCAATCCTGTTGTCAAGATGATGCTATGGGGACAAAAGCAAGGACAAGACTGGAGAACAAGCCATCAGGTTTGTGAATGACTCTCATCCACTGTCCCTCTTAGCTGTCTCACATTGTACAGAGACTCTTCATGTTGTGTATGCATATCAACACGTGTTGCACTTTCCAAGGCCAAATACCTGGGGTTTACAAAGACATGTCATAGTGAATGAATGAAGCGAGTCCTATTTACCAGTGAGTCCAGGACTGAGATTTATCTTCATTCATTCACACATGTTACAAGTCTTTGCATCATCGAGTTGAAGGATTAATGTCTCATTAAGGTAACACAACATCAACCTGTAGCAGAACTACCAAGATCAAGTAAAACCAAGGAGTCCTGACTGTCTTGGTCTTTCCTTCATGGCCAATGGGAATGCATGAACAGAGTAAAGGATTCTGGGACCTCCACATACATATCTCACTAACATATAAATAGAGCTGAGTTGTTTGTATTCATTAGAATCCTGAATCTCGGCTCGTGGACTTGCTGAAAGAAGACAGCACACATCTCAGGTGTGTGTGAGGTGTTCTGGTTCGTCAGGTGATATCACACAGGGAACCTCCCTGTTTCCAATCAGAGGGCTGAACACTGGTATCTGAAGCTTTGCAAACAGACACCTGTTTTCTCTCTCTCTCTCTCTCTCTCTCTCTCTCTCTCTCCCTCTCTCTCTCTCTTTTTGTCCTCGGGATCATTTGACAAAACGCTGACCGCAGTCCAGGCTCATTGTCCGCCGCTTCACTTGGACGAACTGGTCCAGCAAGTTATTTACTGCGCCGGTGTCTGTGCGTATCGATCTGACTGGGGAATAGACAACCTGCTGCTGCTGCTGCTGGCGGCGCGCGCACACTGCGTCTTTGGAGACGTCCTCAGCTGGTCGCCGCTTTGTCCTCACTCCCACACCGGGTCCCCGGGCAGCAGCCATGAGCTCCGCCGCCGCCGCAGTCACCACCTTCCTCTGCTGTGTCGGACTGGTTGCGGGCAGAGCGTCGCCGCCGTGTCCGAGCGGACAGTTCCTGCTGAAGAGCCAGTGTGTCCTCTGCCACCCCACCTGCTCCGAGTGCGACGGGCACGAGCTGTTTGAATGCACTACCTGTGGAGTCGGTGAGCGACATCTCCCCCACACACACACACACGCGCGCACTTTGAATGCAGCCTTCTTGAGTGTCAACAAATACATCGTTACCGATCAAACAGTGGTTTAATTAGCTTGACAATCGTCATAAATAATGTTTATTTGATGCCATTAAATATGACATAACTTCCCTTCTTTGGCCCCAGAGATGCCAGGTGAAAACCAAACCATGTCACGGGTCCATTCATCCACCTGAAGGGGAGGTGGAGTTTTCCTTTTCTTTCAAAGCAACGCTGTTTAATGGTTACTGAAGGGAAAGCTGTGGAAAAGCCTTTGCATTCAGCTCTGGTTTACCATTTACTCTTAAACAATCAGCTGGCTGTAGAACTTGTTGATTTTGCCCCCCCACCCCTTCTTTGTTGTCACAGGCGCACCTTTGAAATGGGTTAGAAATGATGGTGTGATCATTTTGTCACAGTGTAATCTGATCATGTCAGAATGGGGCCTTTGTTAATCAGAGGGAGTGGGGGGGGCAGATATCCCCTGAGGCTGGAAGTATTACTGTTGCACTGTACTGGGTCCAACCTGCAGAACCTACAGGTCTGCCTTTCCTTCAGCCACATTCAGAGCTGGTTTGTGCGTGTGTGTTGTTCTTTTTGTTAAAGCCCTATGAGGCAAATTGCAATTTGTGAATATGGGCTATACAAATAAAATTTGATTGATTGATTGATTGAGGCAACATGACAAACACAGCGGTGCACACCCCATTCCCTGCACCCAGTGCTTTGTTGTCATACAGGAGCCACAACTTGCGGTTATGTCTCTGGAAAGTGGACAGGTTAGAGAGGCAGCAGCAGCTCGGGTTCCAGCTCCTCCATGTTTTTTCTCTACGGCGCTGAGCAGACGAGACAATGCAGTAACTCATCTGCTTCCAGAGATGCCTCAGGTGCCACGGTTATAGGCGAGTGACAGGTGGCAGAATATTAATCAGGAGGGCCAAGACAAGACTCAGCCTCTGATCTCTCTGACTGCCCTGGTTCACATTATCTGCTGTGAACATGCAGCCATCATTTCCTGGTGTTAAACACACGAGTTCGATATGCATTTGCTCCTCTTCTTTTTTCTGTGTTAGTCGAGGATGCAAGAGCGATGAAATGTTTCTGAATCCTTAGTCTGCTAATGAGTGCTAATTGATAATGAGACAACATCTCTGTCTTAAAAACTAGCAATCTCTGCAACATGCAGTAATATATGACCGGGTCTGTTTGGCTCTATCTCTGTATGTACTGTATTATGAGGCGCTCGTTGATTTTTTTGGGAAATAGTTTTTTCCTGGAAGGAGTTCCATGTGGCCAATGCTGTCTCAATCAGAGGAGAAAATAGAGGTTGTATGTTAACAAGTCCTCTGTGCCCTCCTTGCTCCCCTCAGATGAAGATGGACAGGAACGTTTCCTCCACCAAGGTCGCTGTCGGACACATTGCCCCCGAGGACTCTACCCTGACAGGGGTCACTATGCCTGCCTGCCCTGCATAGCTAATTGTGAACTCTGCACAGATGGCAATATATGTGCCAAATGCCGGGAACATTATAAACTCCAGAATGGGATCTGCCAAATCATATCCTGTAGCACAGGTAAATCTAAAGCAGGCTATCTGAATAGGCTGTAACCTGAGAGAAAGACACTCAGGTTTTACGTGCGGGATGTATTTGTGTTTCAGGGCAGGTGCAGGACCCTGATACAGGGGAGTGCATTGACTGTGAGATGGGCTGCAAAGCATGTTCCACAGGTAAGTTACACATGATTCCTGTAGCAGGCTCACATCACTGCCGAGTCTCATTATGTCTCGTACATAATGAGGGTCACCAGTGTGTTTCAAAAGCTTGCTTATAGTGGTGCATTGTGCAGTTTGATTTTCACCATGAATTTTAATGATTCACCTTTTTTTTAAAAATCTGTACACAGAGGACACAGAGATCTGCAGCAGCTGCTCTGAAGGTTACTTTCTGTGAGTTTTTGTCATTTGCTTGAATATTATTTACATCCCATATCATCTGCCGAATTATCAAATACATTATCAGGTATTCTTGTCAAAACCTGACGTTTAGCATTGAGGCTGCAAACATCAGCTTTAGTGTTTCGAATTAAGCTTTTATTTTTGGCATCAACTGACAAATTAATACGACGGCCACCGCAGTTCCCCAGAGCACAGGCTGACATATGTGAAACAAAATTGTTATTGGCTAAAAATGATTGGTCAGGACCAATACTCTAAACCGTGAAGATGCCCTCCCAAAGAATCTTAACTATAAATGGTTACTGACATTGTTGCAGATAAATAGTCTGCCAGTCAATCATTTCACTTCTATTTAAAATCAACCTTAATCGGCACTGATGACAAGTAGGCAAGGTGCTATGATTTATTCAGAATTTTTTTTTCCCAGCCTTTTTAAATTATGGACATTGGCTATGCTGCCACGAAATGATTGACCTCAAAGTGACCTTGTAATTGTGTTGCTTTGCATTGCCATTGTCTTGCTAGACAAAGTTCTGGGCATTTCAGCATGCAGTATGCGGGGCAATATAATCCTATACATCTCCACAGACTGTGTAACTAGTATTTATTATTTTTGCTGCAAGATGCTAAGTTTCATCCGTTTTTCTGTTTACGCCAGCTGTAGCACAGGTTACAGAGCTAGAACAGACGTCCAATTGTGTACCCTCCCTTGAGTTTAGGCCTACTGGTATCATGTGAGTCAGGTTACCCTTCGTTTTGAGTCATACTCTGTTACCTGAGCCACGGTTTGAGCACAGAACAGTGGTCTGCCTCACAGAGACACTTGACAGAGGGTGTTTTTATGTTATGTGCGAGGAGGAGAGGGGAGAAACTGAACCCGAGAGCCTGCATAAGTGGGAAGCGTAGCCAGTAGAGGGTGTGATTATATAGGGTGCATCATCTTGACTTCTCTCTGACTGCTTTTGTGAATCACAGCAGAGGAGGGTCGGGGGCGAAAAATCCACCACTCCACTGCATCCTCCTTTTTTTACGGCTCTAAACATAGGTGTAGTGAATTGGTCTTTTGAAAATCTACTCGAGAACTTTTCCCTTGTCATGTTTGTCATGTTTTTAGAGATTTCGAAAGACAGGCGCTTGCCTTCATTTCTGTGGCAGCAGTAGTCGTGACATGTGAGAAACCCAATAGAAAGCACTGGGGAATCGGCGTAATAGACTGAGACTGTTTACAACACTTACAGAAATTCTGCTATTTGATGTACTTGTATTAATGAAAATTGTTAAAGTTAGAGAGCTGTGGCACAGCTGAAGTGGCTAAGCCACTGTTGCATAAAACACCTATTGAAAAGAGTCGCAACATGATGGATGCTTGGTATTTATTGACATTTACCTCCCTCTCCAAGGAGCTAAGTTCAGCTGAATAAAAAAAACCCAGCAATTTATTCTCAATATGGCTTATTACACCGCTCATTTACTCGAGCCTTCTGAGATTTCGACACGACCCATATTTCACATTTCACCTTTTCATAACTAATGCAAGAAGTAAATGCCTGAAACAAAAGTTGCTTCGGAAATGCTGTCGTGCTTCTCTGGAATGGATCGTCTGATATTTGCACAGAGGGATTTCTTAAACATCCCACAGATTCTCGAGTAGTGTACTGTTGCCAGGCCAGCTGCTATTGTGAGTGAGGTGATGGATGCTGTGTGTGGCGCCTCCAGCTGTTCCTGCTCAAACATCCACCACATCTTAGCAGCAGATCCTCGGCAACGGAGTCAGAAGAGCAGCCTGGACTGTCAGTGGTCTCACATATAGAAAGGAGGCAGAGGATGCAGCAGAGGACGCTCATTGTAAATATGGCTTTTATCAGTTTACTTGAGACGCTGGATGATTATTGGCTTTTTATATTGTCGAGAGTAGTGTTGAAAGTAGGAGTCATTCTTTCTTTTGACATCTCTGCAACTTAATATGTGTGCTGCTTGAGGCTAGAGTTTTTTTAGGGCAGCCGTCTCACATTTAATAGCTCAGTTAACCCCCGAAGGACACGATAGGACAGGTTAATGATGGAAATCTCCCCATGCCTCCAGGCTTCAAATAAAACACCAATTAAATCTCTGCTTTAAGAAGAGAACAGGGCCATTATAAGCTTAAAGCAAAGTGGCCGGCATTACTTTTTTCATCTCTATTTGCTTTCCTTACTGACTGATGTTTGATTATGTGCACCTGTAGGCCATAGAGTGTGTTAAAGTCTGCAGTAAAGCTGGAGGTGTGCTGTGGACTGATGCAGTGCATTTGGGGATAGCCTTTTGAGTGTGCCTCTTGGTGCATCGTCTTTCCTCTGATTTCAGTTTGTCCAGCCTCAGAGTCATCCATCTGGGCAGAAGCTGCCTCCAGCAACATCAGCCTTCGTTCACTACGTCCAAGCTCTGAAATGAAATCGTGACATCAGCTCTTTGATGCTTCAGTAGCTTTGTTCTACATGTTTGCTTTTCATGACAGCCATTTACATTAAATACACACTCAGATTGAACATAGTATAGAACAACAAATATACTGGAAGGTATTTGATTTTTGTTTTGAATGAACTTTTCTCTTTACAGGTTCAGGCACCAGTGCCGCAGGCATTGCCCCCAGAGCACTTATGAGGACTGGGGCAGGGGTGTGTGTCTGTCCTGCCCAACACCATGCACAGACTGCAGGAGTAACACACACTGCCTTGCCTGCCAGCCTGGGTACTTCCTTCATGGTACCAGTAATAAAGAATAATCTAATTTTTTAAAAATAATTTTATGTAACACCATATTACATGCTTCAGGTGGCCATTTATTCATCCATAGTATTAGTTGAGTTTGTGCTTAATATACTCTTAATTCACTTTGCATGTGAGCTTAATCAGTCATTGTTGTTGAAGACAAACGATGGCACTCTTGAGTCCTCATTTGGATTGCAAATCATGTCCGTGTCAGCAAATCTGTAAGGTGAGAATTGCAAATACCTGGTTTATGCAAACAAGGAATTAGTATGATGCTGCTAGGCACTCTTCTCTAGTAAAAGCTTTGAGATTGTCAACGAAGCTTACTAAACAACAACAAAAAAAAAAACTGACACACACCAAAAAAACCCCCAGTTAGGGGGGTTTTGTACCATGGCAGTTGGATTGAAAAAAAATATTTTTTCAGAAGTCAGAAAACACAGATGAAACTCTACTGAATGTCATTTTACTGTGTGTACTCCTCTGTCCTGTCAGGAGGCGAGTGCATGAAACAGTGCCCACAGCAGACCTTTAGTGACTCCAGCAGGTGGCGCTGTCAGCCTTGCCACAGCTCATGCCTGACATGCTTTGGACCTCGTTCAGCAGACTGTGAGCTCTGTCTTGGTGGGAACCCTTCTCTACATGGACAGTGCCCTCTGGTTAACTGCCCTTTGGGACAATACTTTGATGGTATGAGGAAACAACCTTTTCTTCTTTTTAGCTCATGTTTATTTGCCTAAAAATTTTACCTTCTCAATAAATGTTGAGGCTAGTGAGTAAAATGTGACTTTCAGTAAAACTGTGAGCCAAGTACAGAATGGACACTGTGGTGATAGGAATCTACATGATTCATTGCTCAAGGACTTTTGAACGTGGTGGTTGCTCGGACAGGGGCTTGAACCCTGCAAGAGGTCGACTGGTGTCACCTTGCTACACACAAACTGCATCACCTTTCATTTAAGGGCCAGTTGATTGGAGCAATTTCAAAACTCTCCTCTGACTCAAGCAACTGCGCCCCTTTTGATGCAATGATAACTTCACTTTGACTGAAAAGCAGCACTCTTGTTGACGTTGAGTGAGGACCAACAGAAGCAGCAGGGTTAACAGCAAACAGATAGCAGCCAATATGAGGTGCTGGATGTGACTAGCAGAGGAGGATAGGAAGCACTGTTAAAACAAGGAAGCCTCAACACAGCACTAACTAACCTTTTGGCTTCTAATTCAAATAGACATTCATCACCTACTTGACATTTATTTTTGCAGGTGGACCATAGTTACACCCAGCCAGACAAACACAAATGTATTTAAACAAAGATGAAGTGGAGACTATAGAGGGCTCCGGTTAGCCCTGTGACAGAGACAAAATTACAAAAAATTACTACAAACAAAATTACTTGAGGATGACATGGTGACATCATTGTTTTATAGTGGTCAGGCGTTAAATCTACAGTACATGTCAATCAACCAATCGGTCAGGTTTTATTTTTTACACTTTATATTGGAAAATTATGAAGCATGCAGTAGTGCCTGCTTCATATGACTTAACAAGCTGGATAGGGTGCGACATCAGAGCACACCTGGTTCTGCAACAACAGAGCACAAGGACTCCGGGGAAGAAGTTGAGTTAGTAATGAGCATTGATAAGACATAGATGTAATGTAGACTTCTTTTTTTTAGGAATGTAGGTGCTATACGATTTAGAGCTTTATAAGTAAGAAGTGAGTACATGTGCAGCAGCGTTTTGAGCAAGGTGCAGTCTTTAAGGACTTATTGGTGCAGCCTGATTATAGCGAAGAACAATAATCAAGCCTGAAGGTAACAAAGGTGTGGACTAATTTTTCAGCATCTTTTATAGACAGGATATGTCTGTTTTTTGTTATGAAAAAAGGTAATCTTTGAAGTTTGTTTTATGTGAGAATTGAGTGATATATCAGGATCAAAAATAACTCATAGATTCCTGGCACCTTCACTGGGGGCAAGGACAATGCCATCAAAAGTAGCTACCGTATATCGCTAGATAATGACTCCCTAAGGTGTCTAGGGCCAAATACTAGAATTTCAGTTTTGTCAGCATTTAAATATAGAAAATGTTTGCTCATCCAGAATTTTATGTCTTTAAGACATGCTTGGCGTTTAAGTAATTGATTTGTTTCATATGGTTTCATTGAGAGGTAGAGCTGAGTGCTGTCTGCCTAACAATGGAAATGGAGTGTTGTCTGATATTGTTCCCCAGTGGGCTCATGTATAACATAAATTGTATAACTGTATTTCGTTGTTCAAGTACTCGTTACTGTGTTCAATGACAATAAAGTTGAATGTAATCTAATCTAAAAAATGAATAACACTGGGCCAAGCACAGAGTCCTGAGGAACACCATAGCTGACCTGTGTGCTTTTTGACAACTTATCATTAATTTGTACAAATTGATGTCTATTTGATAAATAAGAATTTAACCAATTTAGGGCAATTCCTTTTATGCCAAAAGTGTTTGAGCCTCTGAAGTGTGGAGGTCAACAGTGTCAAAAGCTGCACTAAGATCTGGCAGAACCAGGACACAGATAAATCCTTTATCTGAGGCCACGAAGGTCATTTGAGACTTTTACCGAAGTTGTCTGTGCTGATGATGAACTCTGAACCCTGACTGAAAGTCCTCGTATAAACTATTGGTGTGAAGAAAGTCATTTTAGAGAGAAAGGGGAGGTTAGATATTGGTCAGTAATTATTTAAGACCTCTGGGTCCAGACTGAGTTTTTTAAGACGAAGTTTAGTTACAGCTACTTTAAAGAACTGTGGTACATAACCAGAAGATTGATTATGTCTGTTAAGTAGAGGCAGAATATCTTTGAACAGTGTTGGTCCAGAACAGAGGTTGTTACTTTAAGAGATAATTGCAGTTTGCTGACTAAGGTTGATTTGGGTAAAGTGGTCGTAGTGTGCTGATCCTGCAATTTCTGTTCCTCAGGATAAGTTTGTGATCATTTGTGAGCGCACCTTGTTATTCACTGCTTCTCATCATTTGTGTATTTTGTATTGAATGAAGCATTTGTTTACAGAATTATTAAGGTTACTGTCTTTATTGCTTTAATTGCAGGGAGATCTAATGAATGCCACGTATGTGACGCATCTTGCAAAACCTGCTTTGGCCCTCAATCACAAGATTGTTCCTCCTGTTTTACAGGTACAAATATTGACTTTATTAAAAGGCATCGTTAGCCCAGCTTCTATTATGCATTGTGCAATATTTCTGTACATTTCCCTGTCGCAGGATATTTCCTGGACCAGGACAGTTCATGTGAAACACAGTGTCAATCTGGCTCTTATGCAAACTCTGTGACTCAGCTGTGTGAGGACTGTTCGGCAAACTGTGAGGCCTGCATGGGCTCCAGTGATAATTGCATCAGCTGTTCCCAAGGCGCCTATAAACTTCTTCTCCACCAGGGTCGGTGCTGGTCAAATTGCCCAGAGTAAGCAGTTGGTTAATCCATGGTCTAGAATTTAAAAAAATGAAATGGTGGTATGTATCTGCTAACTGTAGCCCCCCCTGTATTTCTAATCAACTGTCTCGTGACTTTATTTTCAGAGGTTTCTTTGAGACTGCAGAGGGCTCGTGTGAGGCCTGTGACAGCTCCTGTCTGACATGTGATGGGATCAAGTCCCAGTGTCTGTCCTGTGCTGACGGCTACTATTTAGAGGGCGGCATGTGTCGACTCAACTGCTCAGTGAGGACATACCCGGCAGATGATGGCACCTGCAGACGCTGTCCTTCCCACTGTGATGTATGCTCAGATGACAGGACCTGTTTCAGTGAGTTGTCGGCTCTGTGGGCGACTTCAAGAGCAAACAAAGTTCCAAACTGATGACTTTGAAGTTACTTGAAAAACATTGTATCAGATCCTAAAATCTCTTGTGACAGCTCAACTACCCACCATTTATATCATTTCAGAATGCAGTTTCCTGTACTTGATGCTGAGCGGTGTGTGTAAAGCTAGTTGTCCAGTGGGTTATTATGAGGATATGGAGGAGGGCCGCTGTGGGCAGTGCCACCCAACCTGTGGCAGCTGCTCAGGGCCCTTGGTCGACGACTGTGAAACCTGCTCATCATTTAGTCCCAAACTGTACAAGGGCAGATGTTCAAAGGAATGTGTCAGTGGTACCTACTATGAAACGGAAGTAATGGAATGTCAAGGTGAGCCTCTGCATCCATCGACTTCACTTATTTTAACTCGCTTATATGTATTGTGTATTTATGTTATGTACTGTTACTTATGCATGATGCAAAAATAACACTCCTTAATGCAACTACAGCACCCAATTGCAAATCAAAGAATGTAAGCAATGAATGTTCTCTTTTTTTATTGACTCTCTTTTTGAAAAGTTCAATTGATTCATCCTAATGAACATTTAGGAGGATGCACTTTGGTGCAGCCTCTAAAAGAAAATCATTGTTCTCTCACCTAGCTTCAGCAAAAACGAAAAAGGATTACAAAAATGTATTATAACCTACATGCAGTCTGTTGTATTAGACTTCATTAGAAATTACCAGTGTTTAAACTGATAAAAAAAATAGCAAAATAAGAAAATAGCAGCAAGTTAGAGATTATAATGTAAAGACTATTAAAGGAGATTAAATCACATGAAGTTCAACCATAAATGTAGCCATAACAGAATAAATTGACTATTCCCAATAAATATTGTTCCAAGGCTTGTGTTTTCTCTATACTGCATTAACAAGAGACCAGTGGTGGAGGGAACAATGTCTCCATTGTAAGCTGAGACTTTAACCTCTAATTTAAAGTCATTATGTCTACGCCACTAAATCAACAGGATCTGTGACCACAAGAGTGTCATTACCGCATCTTCTCTGATAGGGCTGTCGTGATAATAAAACAATAGCATAGTGTTAATGTAACAATTAATTTAAATGACTATGGCTGACACATGGTACTGCTCATGCCTGATTTCCAGTCATAGCGGTACCACATTACCATTGACTTCTGGATTCATTTATTATGTGCAGAGTGCCACCAGACTTGCATGAGCTGCACCGGCCCAGAGGCAAGCCAGTGCACCCAGTGCAAGAAGGGCCTTGTGCTGGATCCAAACACACTGTTGTGCGGCGTGACAGGTGACACAGACTGTCCACCGGGCACCTACCTACACGATGACCAGTTCACCTGCTTGGGTTGTCACCGTCACTGTTACACCTGTGAAGGGCCAACCAGTGGTGAATGCCAGACATGTGTCGTGCCTAAATACCTTCACAGTAAGCATCTTCCACCAGTGTTCAGTTGCATACACAGAAGTGCTTTATCTAAAGTATGTAAAAACTCAAATCATTTTTTTGCTGGTTGCATTTATGTGGAGATACAGAAAAGCAAAAGATAAGATAAGATAAGATAAGATAAGATAAGATAAGATAAGATAAGATAAGATATTCCTTTATTCGTTCCAATTCCAATTAATCCAATGCATGTGTATTTTGTATGAACTGAAGAGGCACTACTTGTGGTATATATATAAAAATACAAATATATTATAAATATATAATATATTTGACAGAGCTAGGAGCAACTGACAGCATGCAGCTACCAGGAAGTTTCAGTAAGAGCCCGGCTTTTATTGTCAGTAGTGACAGGTGTCATGTATGTTTTCAGATTTAGAAAGTTAAATAAAGGGATATAAAAGTGTATGTGTTGGATTTAATAAGGTGCCAAACTGGCTTTGTGTTGTGTTTTCCCAGACAGGACCTGCGTGAGTGACTGTCCTGCTGGGACATACGCCACAAGGCAGGATGTTGATGGGAAGGGCCTCGGACTTTGTCTGCCATGTGATCACATCTGTTCCACCTGCGCTGGAACATCACCCAAAGATTGCATAACATGTTCTCCAGGATACTTGCAGCTCCTTCACCTTTGTGTCACTCACTGTCCCACAGGGTATATTAGTTTGCCAAGTGTACACATTTGTTTGTTGTCAGTTGACTTTCTTTCCACCCAACGCTATTATCCGTGAGAACACAGTGTCTCTGTTCGCAAACTGCTTCTAAAGGAGTTATCCGTAATCTTATTATGTTATCCGTAATCTTACACTACAATTGAGAAAACTTATCTCTGCAATTTAGGTTGCTTTTTGTCATCTAGTGAAATCAGTGTTAGTTTAGGGACTTCATAATAAAGTGAAAAATGGACTGATAACTACTTGATTTGAGTTCAACACAGATGAAGACTTGCGTATAAGTCGGTATCAAATATCTTTGTACCTGTCTGACTTGATACTAGTGATTTGTGTGTTTCTTTAGGTATTACAAAGTGGGCTCCCGCTGTGAGAAGTGCGACCAGTCCTGTGAGCTGTGTACTGGCCCAGGGTCTGATTCCTGCAGGGTGTGTCCCCCTCCACTTCTGGAACTGCAAGGCACCAAGCTCTGTGTCGAGCGATGTCCACACCACTTCTATCAGCTCCGTGACATCTGCAAACAGTGCCACACAAGCTGTCAGACCTGCTCAGGTACACATGATGGAACAAATGCTTTTTTTCATTTCAATTCCCATGAAGACGATAATTACTTCCCTGTGTTACACCCGGTGTCTACCTAAATGAGTCAATAGTTGTGTGCATCTCTGTTTGCAGATGCCTCACCACAAAGCTGCCTGACATGTGACTGGGGGAGCACTCTAAAGGAAAATGTCTGCTATCCACGTTGTGAGGAGGGGCGCTATTTTTCAGATGAGGTGCAGTCTGAGCTATTAGTCACATATCGTATTGGTCATTGTAATTATTAGAACTCTAATATTTAAAGGCAGAAGTATTTCATGTCACACTTAAGGAGGATATCACGAGGGGCAAGTCAGTCCCCTTTATAAGAAACCTATGCAGAACTTAATAAAGTGGGTGTAGAGCGGTTGAGCTGAGATGTTTCTGCTGTTCGTTGTGTGTGTTTCAAATTCATATTTATTAAAATCCTCATTCTGCTTCTACCTGTGTATAGACACTCTCGACAGTTTTCAACGTGATAGCTCTATATTTGTGTTCTTGTCTGGGCTCTTTGTCCAGATGTGACATTATTTTTTTATTTTTCAAACAGGATGTGAAATGGAAACACAATGTTCTTATCTGATAAGCTGAGTAGTATTATACGTTAGCAAAGAATTATTGGAGACTGACTGATTACGTTCGGTCATTGTTCAGATAATAATGGAAAAGGAATGCTTTAAAGCAGGGGTGTCAAACATACGGCCCGGGGGCCGGAACCGACCCACCAGGGATTCCAGTCCGGCCCCTGGGATAAATCTGCAATATGAAAAAATACATAAAAGTCAAAAAATCATGAACTACATTTTTTTTCATAAATATGCAGTTCCTATGTTGTCTGCTAGGGGTGCAGTGTTTTCGTCAGGGCAGACAACATGACACAACACTGCCACTGAACTAACAGTAGATGTGCTGACATAGAAGATACAATAAGTATCTTAGAAGATACAATAAGTCCAAGCGTAATTACATAGAATCTATGTAATTACACTATGAGTTTACTGGTCTGGCCCCCTTATGATCAGATTAGGCCGTATGCGGCCCCCAGACCAAAATGAGTTTGACACCCCTGCTTTAAAGGTACACTCAAAGTTCAAGCAGATTTAAGTTTTAAGTATGAAATGTGCCTCTGTAATATCTGCTGACTTCCTTATGTCTGAAATGAAAATATCTCTTGTATTTGTACAGCACAATGATTTGTGAACTTATACCACTGCAGGAAACCTGCGAACCCTGTGACCGCTCATGCAGGCATTGTACTGGCCCCAGACCTGACCAGTGTCTGACTTGTCACAGAGACTCAGCTCTTCATGCTGTGGAGAACCGCTGTGCCCGCTGCTGTCAGCCTGGAGGGAATGTAACAGAATGCTGTGTTTGTGACATCCACTCAGGTAGAGGTCGACCAGTCATAAGAAATGGGAGTCATAGGGTGCAACAATCTAAAAAAATGTTGTTGTTTTTTTCTAGCTCTGTGTGTGGAGGCACCTCAGCCCAAGTCAGGAGATGATCAGGTAACAGACCTGAGTATGTCCTCCAGAGCTTTGAATCACACCTCGGCTGCTTTGCCCATTTCCCTCTTGCTGGCACTGGGTTTGGCTCTGGCTGTTTTTGCCTTGGTCAAAGCTCATGCCCAGAAGAGGCTTTGCTGGAGCCAGAGCTATGAAAGACTGAGCGGCAGTGCCAGCATCAACATGCCCCATGGCGTGCCTGAGCCAGACAGCGGCGATGAGGTGGATGTGGTGTACACGAGTAAAGGTGGGTCAGTCTATCGTCGCTACAGTTTCATTCATGAGCATGAGCAGGACACTGACCAGGATGTGGACGAGAGCACTTGTCTCAACCAATTTTAAACACATCTGAGCAAGAGCTAATTAAGACTGACAGGTAAAAGTAGTTTAGTTCATGTATAGAAAGAGAATGTGGCGGTTTGTTTGTTTTGTTTGGTATTTTATTCTACCAAGTGCCTGTATCTTTATAATGCACATTCCTAGAAGAGGCAGCATATAATGCATACTTTTCTGTATATGTATTTCTTTTTTTTAACTTGACATGAAATAAGTATTTGTGAAACAGTAAAATGAACCCATAAATGACATAACTGAAATCTGCATGATTTTTTTTGTAAATAGAATTATACAATCAAAATAAATCCTACCAATGACTACCTTATTGTACTCCTTTTACACCTTTCTTTGACACGCCCACCTGGGGGTGGTAATGTTTGCTCTCCTTGATTACCTGATAGAAGTGCAAACCACTCCCCATCACCTACAACAGTTACTGAAGACGCTGTCAGCTGTCTTGTGTTGGTACATCTAACATAGAAATGGCACATTTCAAAGCCATGGTGTTAAGGATCCTGTTTCTTGTCATCACGGGTATGTTCCTTTCATTTCTCGTTTGGGATGCTACGTCTGACAGGCAGTCGTTGTCTGATCTTGCCATTCCAGAGCAGTTCTCTACAGACCTGCCTGTATGCTTAGCTATCATCAACGGAGATGTAAGTGACAAGAAAATTGAATTTGAATTGCTTTTGGCATCTAGAAAAAGGGAGAACTTATTAAATGAGGATTTCTACCTTAATCTGACTAAGGACTGTCCAGCCTACACTGAAAAGAGAGGTTTCATCACAGTGCCTCTCAGTGAAGAGGAGAAAGAGTTTCCTATTGCCTACTCCATGGTGATCCATGAGAAGATTGAAATGTTTGAACGACTTCTTCGAGCAATCTATGCACCTCAGAACATCTACTGTGTGCACGTGGACCAAAAGTCCCCGAAAGAATTTCACAAAGCTGTGGAGGCTATCGTTTCATGTTTCTCCAATGTTTTCATAACTACTAAACTAGAAAGGGTGATTTATGCGTCGTGGTCCCGGGTGCAGGCAGATCTAAACTGCATGAAAGACCTGATGAACTCGCACGTTCGATGGAAGTACCTGCTCAACACGTGTGGGACAGACTTCCCCATCAAAACCAACAGAGAGATAGTCGACGCACTGAAGGTCTTGAATGGAAGAAACAGCTTGGAGACTGAGACTACCAGTGACTACAAGAAATCCCGTTGGCTGTATCATCACACTGTCACAGACACTATCGTCAGGACAGATACAAGGAAAAGCTCCCCACCTATTGACACCCCAATGTTCTCTGGGAATGCCTACTTCGTGATCACAAGAAACTTTGTGGAATATGTACTGCAGAACAAACAGGTTCATGAATTCATGGAATGGGAGAAGGACACATACAGCCCTGATGAGCACCTTTGGGCCACTCTGCAGAGATTGCCCTCTGTTCCTGGGTCAGTGCCTGCCAACAACAAATATGACGTGCCAGACATGCAAGCCCTCGCTCGTGTGGTGAAGTGGAGTTATTTAGCAGGTGATATCAGGAATGGAGCCCCGTACACTCGTTGCAGTGGTATTTACAGACGAGCTATTTGTGTATATGGAATTGGGGACATCTCCTGGCTCTTGAGGCAGCAACACCTTTTTGCAAATAAGTTTGACCCTGAGGTTGATGATATTTCCATTAGATGTATGGAGACAATATTGCGTCACAAAGCTATATCGTTCAGCACAGTGTTCAAAAATTCTTTCAGCTTTCTGTAACACTTATTGTCTGAAACATATAATCTTGCATACTACATTCTTAAATTATGTCAAATTGTTAAGGATCTGAAAGGCTCTTTTACTGGAGGCTCTTTCAATATTCTGTTATTTTTAATTGATTAATTGTATTTGAATTGTAAAAATGTTATCATTAACTGTTTATCTTTCTAAATATTTATCACAATTTAAATATCTACTCTTCAAGACTTTTTTCCATTTTGTAATATCTGTGCTTGTGGCATCACCTAGTGGATTATACGCGGACCAGCTGTTTCAGCAAATGTATACAATACAGAGCTTCAACAACAACAACAACAGCCACAGAAAGTATAAAAGTACTCGTCGCTGCTGAGCTTCGCTGCATGTTGCTTGTGGAGATCCTGTCGTCATGAGCGTCACAATAACCGTCCGCGTTTTTATTATTATTAAATTATTTTTATAATCGCTTCGAGTCGATGAATCGTTTCAGCTCTAATACTGTACAATGTAAATGGCTTTTGTGGTATTTCACTGAATAAAAATACAAATCAATATAAACAGCTGTCTCTTTTTGTCTTATAGGACATTGACTTACGTTCAGTGTCTTCAAATCTGGTCCAAAATAAATCTGGTACTGTTGTCTTTAACATGTAACATGTCTTTAAGCCCAAATTGGCAGAACTCCAGCTTTTTGACACAGGAATCATGACCAACACATTTTCAGGTGAACCCCCAAATGAACAAATTTTCAAAAATGTCTTCTTTTTATGCAAAATATAAGCTGTTTGATTTGAGGAACTGAGAAATGTGTTTTACAGTTGCCAGGACTAAAATTTAATATGTCCAACTACATATAGTTTGGTACACGATTACATTATATAATAATCATGTTCATAACAATAAAAAGTAACATTGTTGTGATCCTATTGTGTCTTTGTTTACAACGTGACAGTCATTCCTCTTCTCATATGGAGCAGGTGGGATGTGCTGACACTACGGATTCTGTAAGTTTAGAGAGTTTGAGCGTCTGCCAATTGCTTTCTAAAAAGAGATGTGGTAGCTAACTTCACGAGAAGGTGTATTTGTTTTTTCTGTTTATTCAGGAACATTAAGGCTCTGACATGTTTATTTTTGGCACCAACTCCCCTATATTGCTTCAATATTTGTATATCATATAGGTGCTTCTCCTAATCATGGGCCAACATTGCTTACATTGGCCTGACGACGTTCTTCCGATCCACAGTTGAAAGCATCTCGACATACTGCATCACGGTGTGGTGATCTGCTCTGATAACTCACATCTGCCTCCGACCCTCTGGTAAAAGATACAGAAGCCACAGGTGCTGGACAAACCGCCTCAAAAACAGTTTTTACATTAAGAGTGCACTGTGATGAGTTAAAAATTTACACAAACTGGATGAAATTTTTCCAGGATTATTTTTAGTCTGTTTTGGTCAGTTAACCAGAATAAGCCACACTTGAACAATGGGGCCCTTGACTTGAGACCTACAGCTTCACTTCAGTCTGTTGCTCACATACTGTACTTTGTCTCCCTCCACAGGCCAGAGGGCACATTCAAGTAACAGGCATAAAATAAAACTTTATTTTCCCCAGGCAGGACTTTATCAGAGAACATCAGCAGTGAACAGTGGAAAAAAGGTGCCATCAAAACTTGTTCTGTGAAATGCCACTCAGTGGGTCAGAGATCTAAAATGCAATTTAAAATCAGAGCAATCATAAAAATATATTAATTTCTCTCCTTTGTCACCTTTTGAATATAAATATATGTAACATATATATACTTAAATGTAATGTATAGCAGAGCATGCATCAACCATTTGTAACAGAGTGCCTTAAATAACGTGTAGATACAACAATAAACTAGGGAACACAAATAAGCTATGTTTGACATAATATGCCAGCAGTAAATAAAAAGGATTAAAAATGTTTGAGACAGCATGTGGAAAAAATGGTGAAGATCAAGCTGCTTGACAAAGAAACACAGCCAAAGTTCCACAATTTAACAGGCAGCGTAGTTTCAAAAAGGCACTTTCCTGATGCTAAGATTTAAGTCTTCATTCATGTCGCCCAGAACTTTAACATAAGAGTGGCTGCGGTTCTAAACATTCTTCACTGTTCTCCTCCTCAACATTCCCAAATGTGAGCGATGTCACTCCGGAACAGCAGCAGCGGCAATCTCCACTTTGCCGTGCATGTCCTGGTCGATCCTGAAGAGAGATTCAACAGTCATGAGATGTCTGTGTCACTGGGATGAAATCAAATATAACAGGGCAGGGATCATCGATGCCACCAACAAACACACTTGTCTTTGGAGTCACACCATGAAATTTGATCCTGATCTTTACACCATTTTAAAGAGAGAGACTATTTCTGTGACTAAAATGTACCACTATTTATTATTTAGACCATAACTATTTTCTTTGTGCAGATTAAAGACAGATAAGTATTTCAACATTTTTTCCACCGTTAACAATGTCACTGATATATATATTATCCAGGCTAAATTTCTCTTCTACAATCCCATGGCCCTCTCAAATGGCACCGTTGCCTGCAAAATTCTAATCTTAGCTACTGATCATTCATTCCATATCAGTTATTAGCTGAATACATCTGGACATGAGAAAGGCTGAAAAAGGTTTGTGGCGATTACAAAACACCAGCAGGCAGTGGGTATGCAGTGCGCCATGCAAGGAGCTGTGAGAGTGTGGGAAACAAGCTGGGCGTTCAGTGAGGGCAAATAACAGAAAGGAGCTATGTGACAATGGTTACAGTGAAACCACACAACCACAAACAACTAAAGTGCTATTCAGACCTCAGACCTGGCATTAACATCCACCCTGAGCGATCTGATCACAAGTGGACACCCTCAAGTTTGCCACTTCACATTTAGCCTTAAAATGCATTGTGTGCATCTCTGGTAACCAGTTGTGTTCATGTCATTAAATGTGTCTGAGTGCGTGAGAGAGCGAGAGCAGGAGGAGCCAGGAGGCTCTGCGGCTCTACCGTGTAATAAGATAGCTATTTGAAGAAAAATAAGAACGAAAGATCAATTTGTGGCAGTTAAATATGTAAGCATTAGCTAAGGGAAAACGACATTCGATTTAATAGGAAACTAGCGGCTCAGAGGACGCATGCTGAGAAAGTGGCCATCTCAGAATGGGATCTGGGTGACTGAATGGCAAATGCATTCTCAATGTAACTTGAATGTGTGAACACATTATTTAGAGCTGTCCACTTGTGAATTAGCTCACTCGAGATGGATGGTAACGTCAGGTCTGAGTAGGGCCTATGACCAGCTGCTTCTTATGGTTCCTCCTCATTCAGTTGTAAAATGTAAGCAAACTTACCCAACATCAAAATATGAAATTCTAAACCTGTCATTAAAGACACGTGCAGGTAAGTGCCCCTTGACACCAGCTTTCATGTCAGGAAGTAGCAATGCAATAAACTGGCATTTTGATACGAATGAATACGTTGATACAACGGAATCTTACAAAAACCTCTTACAAAAATTACATGAGTAGGCTATGAGGTGAACTTCACCAAATTGTCTGAGCAACATATTTTAGGAAACTGATCAAGTAGCTATTCAGTCTGCTTATTTTGAAGGCCCAACTCCAAGGAAATTGTGGGTGAGTACATATTGGCTAGAACACTGGTAATAAAAATTCAAGGGAAAATTTTGTTGTTAGTTCTGTGAAATGCAAGACTGATCCTGGGTGAAAATGCATATACCTTTTACGGCTTTTCCTATTTTTTTCGTCTTCAAACCTTAAGAGGGGGCAGGGAAATGGAGTCAAGGAGTGTAGAAATAAACAGCCAACAGCAACCAAACATCCAAAAGAGCAACATTATTTTAGTACGTGTGCTGAGGTCTTTTCAAATGCCACAAGAATACAAGATCTGCCTTAGATTAAGCCACTTAAAGGAAGAATACTGCATGAGTGATTTTTCAACACAAGCTCAGTGGTAATGCATATCTGAAAAGGTTAACATTTAAAGAAGAAAAGAACATGTTCCATTACGGCAGAGTGCATACTCTTAACCAAGGCTTCGCTATGCTCTAAATTCTGTAGATAACTGTAATACATTTGTACTCTACACCTGGAACCTCTGTCTATCATAGTATTAATGTAAGTATGACAGTAATGCCTCAAGTCACTGTTTAAGGCAACATCCTTATCTTTAGAATGCCCAATCCTCCCTCAGGACTTTTGCACTACAGATGAATTGTGACGAACGCTGCATGATCCAGATGTTTAAATATTGACATCTTGTCTACATCTTGCCACAGGACACATAACCTACTGCTGTAGCACCACCAATAGGGGCACTAAAGATTTGCAGTCAGACATGAGAGTATGTTTACAAATGTTTATGAGGCCTCTAAAGTTCTAGAATGTTTCCTAGGACGTGGAAACACAGGCCTCATAAGCATTTTTGATGAAACTGATGACTTCCTGCTACTTTGTTCTCCCCACACAGAGTACCAACATTCAACAAGTATAAAAACCCCATACAATATTATATGCATTTAACAACCATAAATAGTAAATCTTGTTCGAAAACAGCTTGTCAAGTGAAACATACTTACTGTTTGATACAGTCTGGTATGGACACATACTCCATTGGAACCAGTGCTGCAAGGTCTGTCAAGCTATAAACATACTTGATTTTCTGACTAAATTTGGAGCTGTGAAGAGAAGCAGAAAATGTCATATATTTGGGACAAGCAAAATCATGCAGCAAGTTTCCTCATTCCAGCAGTTTTTTTCACAATTGCTGTTTCTTGTTCACATTATTTTCTGCAACTAGCAAATGCTGAGTAGAAAATCTGCTTTCTGTTTACACTGGCACATGCATGCTCAGTGTTGGTGATCTGGCATGAGATATGTGGTTTCGGGTGTGATAATATAAATGGAGATTATTTCAGACTGAGAGCAGGATGAAGATTTAATTTGATTTAGTTTAAAAAAAACATGAAAATGTTGGTTACCAAGGAAGATCTGTATTTTAATGCTGTAATGATCTGAAGCATTAGTTACCTTATGAAAGGTTTTGTGAGTGCCAGCAGGGTGCGAATAAACCAAGAAGGATGGACAATTATCAAAGACTTCAAGTTCTTCCTTAACCTGTATAAAAAGAGTGAAATTAAAAGTTTACATACACAAACACAAACAATGATGCTGTGTAACCAGTCAGACTCACCTTCTATCAATCTGCTGATAACATTTTCTGAGCCAGCCGACAGTTGGCATCTTTTTTCGAGAAGTTGCTCCATTCAAATACACTATCATATAGTTTTCAGCAACCAAAAGCTCCAGTGTTCCAATGACATACCTGCAACAAGAAAATCACATTAGTGATGGCTGCAAAATGTTCCACAAGGCCTGAGGACTCCAAATGAACACTCACTTGAATAGATTGTCCATGATGTATTTGTAATTTGGTTGACTGCTCTCAGGCATAAAGCACACAGCAAATACAATTATGGCATTCAAGCCGTCTCCGTAGTAACCTGCAGGGAAATAATCCAATATAAAAAATGACGTTCCACGACCAAGATACAACTTTCCTTTTCACACTTGTTATTTATAAGATTTTTTACTTTGATATTTTGTGAACTTTTATATAAAACAAAATATAATAATGTAATACCTAAACATACTAACCACATAAACACAGACATAAAATTACTGTATTTTTGTGAAAGAGCCAGTATCACAATGTCATGGCACTGACCTCCATGGCTTATAACCCTCTTGTAAGGTTCAATTGCCTTCATGTCCACTCTGTGTTCCTGGTCTCCGAGCCGAAACACCCTCCAACGTCGACCCTCGTCCCTCTCCTCCAAGACGGAGTATTCCTGAACAGACTCCATACCTTTCTGTAGCAGTTCTGTGCTTTTCGGCTTTGGAAGATCATCTAAAGGAGAAGAGGAATTGTAAAATTTACAGTTTGGCCACTGTAGCCGCTGGATCAGGGACTTACCTGGTTATATCAAATCAAACTTCTCTTGATTAAATAATTCAGAACTGTTTTAATCAGTTAAGTATAATCTACCTTTGCAATCATATGTATATTAATCTGTGGACAGTAAAATTCCATTTAATTCCTTGCATTCATATTTTGCAACTTGATAGCATGCTGTCTTTCCAAATCAATGACAACTATCATATCAGTCAGTACAGCTGACAGTGTTTCCCTTTCATGGGAGAAATAATGTGGTGAAAAAATATATTGGTCAACTGATTCCAGTCACAGTAATTCACCACTGCTGAAATACCTGCGGACTTCTTTGCATGATGCATGCATGCATAATTCTGTACATTCTGAAGAAAAAAAGTGTTCAAATGATCGTACATGAAGCATGCAACAAACAGAATTAAAAATAAGGGAGTAACATAACCAAGCCGTCAAGCACACTTAAATAATGATCTTTCTCTTATTGGCAGGCCAACTCAATCAAATTGATCTGTGTTTACTCTTTAGAGGACTGTGTGAGCCACACAAATTGGGGTCTGAAAAATATCAAGACTTATCCGGAGATGGCATATCCCCCCCGTAAATCAAAATATCAAAGGGCGCCACTTCACTACCTGATTATCATTATTTTCATTCATTAATATAACAAAACTGTTCTCAAGCTCTCTGCTGCAAAATAAATGATTAAAAACTAACAGACATGATGATTCCTACCGTACAATTAAAGGCTAACATCATTAAGTGCATATTATTATTTTCACTTCACTATTATTTATTACTTTCTTGTGAGATGTGAGACACATTGTAAAATGTACAAAAAGTACAATAGTACACTGCAGCAAATGTGAAAATGGCTCATATCTGATAACTGCACCATTAGACTGTTCGTTAAACCACCTCACCACTAATACACTGTCATTGTTCTATCATTTTATCAAATGCAGAAAATTTTCAGGGAAAAGAAAATACATGCACAAGAAGTGAAAATGAGAAGGTATGAAACATGAATCACTCCATGATTTGCTGAAACAACCGTGGGAAATTAAAATTGCCAATCTTGAGTCAGAAATGATTGACTTAAAACAGATACTGTCCATGAGACCTTACCACAAGGATAAGAGAAACCTGTTGATGGTGTGCAGCCTGTGTCCAGGCAGAGAACTGACACAATTCTTCCCATTGAAAAAGAAGGCAGCAGTGTGGAAACACAAAAACAACAAAGCATATTTTAACTACATACTAGGCAGACGGGTGCTTTTCCAATCCTGTAAAATCAAGGTAGGAAAAGGCCAATAGCTGCAAAAATCCTGACATAAAATACTAAACATATGGCTTCTTCTTAAGGCTTCTTGGTTGTCCCCACCCCATCACGTCAATTTAAATTCTACTGTTTGAATTTGGGGTATTGACAAAACAAACCAGAACAAAAGTAGGTTACTCAACCTAATTGTCAGGGTCACTGTGTGATATAAAGGAGTCTTTACCTTCCCATTCAAACTCATTGCTGTTGTCTGAGGGTGTGTCAATGTCATCGAGGTCGAGCTCTGTACTTTCATCCAGCTCATCTGAAAGAAGAGAACCCTCACTACGATCCAATGTCAGACTGATATCCGGTGCTGCAAGCTTCTTCTTTGCCTTCTTGCCATGGTTGATTGTGTAGGCTAGGGTAGATCATGACATTAAGACATTAATGGTTATACAGTTTGTTGTACACATTCTGATTTTTCTTATAACAATACTTTTCCCTGCACAGATTGCTACTTTTTAGTGCTAGTTTCTAGTTTTTACTAATTCCCTCTTTGTGTTTCTCTCCCATGATCTGACTCACTCACACAGCTGAGGTGAAGCATTACTTTAAGCTGAACTTCTCAAAATACTGTGGTACTAAAGACCGAAAACGGATGCAGAGGAATGATTATAGCAAACAGTGCCTTTCGCTCGGCACATATTCTGTCATCTGTCAAGTGTTTGAAGAAAGAACATTTAATTTAACTGCATTCTGTCACTGTAGAAATGCAGCATCTACTATAGTATAGCATAGTATAGAAGTTGTATATAATAGTATAGTATAGTATAGTATAGTATAGAAGTTGTATATAGTAGCATAGTATAGTATACTTCTGTTTTCATTTCCATGGTCTCCGTCTTCAGACGTCCCTGCAAAAAGTTCATCCTCAAGCTCCTCCTCCTCCGGTAAAGGCCTGATATTTAAGCAAGATGTAATCAAGCTGTTAGTAGGTCTTCGGTTAATGAGATTTTTAAAAGACAAACATGTAATCCATGTTGGTTAATTATTGACACAATACCGTGGAAAGTCCTCATCCTGCCACTCTTCCTTGAGTTCAACTCCTTCCATCCTTAAGCGGGCTTCTGTTGTGGCGACTGACTCTTGGCGCTCAAGACTGGAGAAGAAAAACACAAGCATTTTGTTCATGTTGCTAATTTTCTGTAATTTCTGAAAGACAATCTTGTTCTATAAATTAATTCTCTGTTATCTGTCAAGACTTGCTTGTGACTTGCACAAGCCTCAAAGGATTAAGGGGGAAACACTGATCTACTAACAGTTAAATATGTTTTTTGTTCTTGGTTCATAATATCTCTGCTAAAAAAAAAATTTACAAATTGACTTGTCGTGGACATAAACAGTGTTTGAATTTTAGTGGATAATGACACAATGACTAAAGTAGCACAAACACACATAATAAACTTGACAAAAAAAGAGTGTGGATGAGTGGTTCACTGACAAATGTAATAGTTTGATTCTTTATTACTTATTTTTATTAGTTACTGGTGACAGGCTGCATGTCATATATCTAAAATTTATATTCATATTAATTTTGAGTAATACTCAAAATCAAGCTGCATCATTTTAGATTTCAGCTTTAGATTTTCTTATTTAGATCTTAGCTTTAGACTACGTACTGGACAGTAAGCTCCACATTGCCCAGTTGACTGTGTCGTGGGCAGTGACGGGTAACAATATCTGTAGTGTATGGTGCTTTGACTGGCTGTTAAGAAGAGGAAAGCAGTGTAAAATATATATCTGACAATTTAACATGTTGATCCTTGAATGTTTAGTTTTGGTGCCACGTAATCAGATCAGTGGCTTCTTGAAAGGCTTACAAGCTTGTGTTAAGAGCTTAACGCTATAAACCATTAGGCTACTTACATACACTGACCGTGGTATCTGTATCTTGGCTGTACAGAGCTACCTTTGATGCATTAAGCACATACACAACTGTTTTCGTGTTCTTAGACACAAAAACATTCTGGGCATTTGGTAATCAACATTTCATAGCGAATCAGTTTAACTGTGTACTTATGTATAGAACTAATTACCACATTGTATCTCAAACCCAACACGAAACAGGTTTGTGCCACAGGAATGTGGACTCCTGTATTTTAAAAATAATGCCGCCAATATGTACTGTGGAACTGGCTGCATGAGAATGGACTGAGCCACAATGGGAACGCAAATGAAAACATGAAAAATAAATGTCAGTTAAAAAAAATCATAATAATGCAATTAATGTTAAGCTTGATTAAGACGCAGATCAATGATGGACAAGTGTGATGGAAATCATTAATAAAGACAGTGTACATATTGCATCTTTGCTATGTAAACTTCTTCTGTAAACAAGCTGTTGATCAACAGAAATGACCAAAGCATTTAGGTTTAACAAAATGTAATTTTTCATAGTCATGGTTTCATCAGACTTAATAGTTATTTCTCTGTTGTCAGTACTTTACAAAAAGAGTATATTTGCATTTCGTTCCACTATCGCATTACAATGCAAACTGTTTGGACCAAATAAAAGAAAGTCCCCAGTCCCTTAGCATGGTCTCTGGTTTGTGAAAGTGGCTATGATACTCAAATCTGTTTCTGTCAGATAGAAAGTGGCTTATTTTGGAGTTAGTAAAGCACTCAGCGTACACTGCTGATTATGAGGATTAAAGGGGTAGAAGTAGAATCCATAATGCATCCTCATCCGTTCAAACAAAAAACTATAACATGTTGAAATGTTAGCTTCTTGTGATTCATGTCACTTGTATCAACTTGTTTTGCTGTCCTTGGTATACTGTTTTATCCTGTGAGCACCACAGTTGCGTTTTAATTAGTTTATCGGAAGTCAGTCATGTGACTAATATTGACATACAGGCCAATACAATATCAAAAAAGGTGAGGGTCTTTCTGTGTGGAGTTTGCATGTTCTCCTTGTGTGTTTGTGGATTCTCTCCCACAGTTTAAAGACATGCATTGGTGCCGCATGAATGCATTATTAATACAGTATGGATGGATGGATAGATAGATGAACACACAGAGAGAGAGAGAGAGAGACCGAAAGACTTTGTAAAGGTGTTGGGTTCTGAAGGAACAGCATTCTTGTAATGAAGAAAAAAATAGGTCCTATTTCATTTCATTTTCCAATATGTAATGTAGACCAAGCAAGAAAAATGCACAGACATACAGACCTTCCAGTGGGTTTAGATGTTGAACGTGGCTGGGCAAGGCTCACAGGGGTAGAGCTTCTCGCTGCGGGCTGTTTCTGCTCATTGTCAGGAGCTGTCCTTTCCTGTGGCATAACTTTTGTTTGGCTTAGACTCTCCTCGAGTGTCTTTTCGCCACTTCCAGCTGTAGAACCCGTGCTTTTCTGTAATTCCTCCAATTCCTCCTCATCGCCCTCTCCAGACACCCCTGAAGATGAAGGACTAGAAGTCTGTCGGTTTCCCAGCTCATCGTGAGTCGTCCTGGGTGTGACACAGTCTGGGTTGCTATTGTTCAAATTCATATCACTGACACCCTTTAGCACGGCTTCGCTCTCGATCACATCCGATGCCATTAGTCTGTACTGTCGCTGGTGCGGTTCAGAGTGGAACTGAAACGTTTTCAACACCCGCCTCTTGTTTATCCAAAACAGACAGATCGCAAAATCTGACTTACAAAACTTCTTTACAAGTTGAAGCCTAGCGTGCTAGCGCTTCCCCGCAGTACAGTTAGCCCAGAGGACTGTTGTTGACAGTTAGCGCCGCCAACCAACAGCATATCTTATTAAACAAGTGGTGTTAAATATCACACAGAGCGCACAAATAGTCGCCTTTTCCAAATGCGTCACAATGTGAACTCGGGGGTCCAAAAAGTGCGTTAGCTTTGCAAACGCAGCGTTGCGCAGCGGTCCTACCTATCAGTTTCCTTCCTTCCTTCCTTCCTCCAAGTCTCAGTGGTCTCCTGTTAGCCTAACACACGTACGTTACGCTAGCCTATGGGCAACAGTTAGCTAAATTAGCTACAGAGAAATAGAAGCTAATGTTGTCCACCAAACGCCGGCTTTAAGGCATCAAATCAGAAAGACATCAAGCAACTAAGGTATGACGTCACTGCCACCGTCCCACGGGTCCAGGTACAGTTCAAGTCAACATTTACTGATTTACTAACCAAATAAGCTGTATAATCAGCAACAAATGGCAAAAAACTATTGTTTGCGAACTGCGGTAGCTACTTAACCTGACGTATTCATTTGTTCCGTCTCTAGCTAGCGGCAGCCAACCTTCACTGTAGTTGCCAGTTTTGCCTCCTCCGGGTTCTTATCTAAACCTTAAACCTCCAACTCGCAAGCATTACGCAAGCATTACGCACACAAAACACACAAACCACTGTACATGTGTCAGTCGGGCGAACTGTTTTCACCTCACGAATGGTAACTTATTTTTCCACCACAACTTGCGACACAACATATTATTCTATATTTTAGAAATGTCACATATTTTCAGTATCTAACAAATGAAAAACAAAGCAGATAATGGGCACAGCGCCCAGAATGTATTTAAATTAATTTGTGTCTGTGGTTTTGATATGATTGGTTAATACATGATAATAACAACGTTAACAACGTCTGCTCCACGGAAAATTAACAAACCTGGCGCCCCTTACGGTAAGTCTGCGAAGTGTCGAGGTGACACTGCCACAGCAAAGTTTGACTGGTCCCTGTTCATTATTATCATTCCATAATAATCTGTGGTATCGCTTTTACCTTCTGTAAAGTACAGTAGTAGGGCTGATGGTGCAATTATATTTTCAACATACTTCTATTTACCCAAGTTTCACAGTCAAATGCTGTTAGCCGCACGCTAATCATTTCAATATTCGTATTCTATTCTATAATATTCTATTCTAACATTATATTTTTACTTTTTGTTTACTTTCTTTCAGAGATTAGACGTCATGCATTTAACAGAAGGTAAGTGTTACGGATTCATAATATGTATGCTTACTTTTTTAAAAATAAGTGTTGTTACTCACATTAATACAATTGAAAATATCTAGTGTGAGTGTTAAAACAGTGCTAGTATAGGCTAAATGTCACGCTCTCATTGTATTATTGCAGTACAAATATAGTTTGGAATATATAAATGTTTAACTAGCCATTTCACTTGTTTGTCATTTACTTCAATACGTTGTAGTCGTATAATCAGCCACAAGGTGGCGACATATGCTCACTTAAATACAGTTTGGGGCTCATAGCTGATTAAAAATCTGCCATAACTCATATCCTTGTGGAATGCATCTGTCTGAGATGCAGTGTTTTTTTGCTTGCATTTGCGATTGCAGTTACAAGAAGCAGCTTTTGATTTACAAATTGATATGGAAATCTTTATTTTTTATGAAATTAGCAATGGCACTGTTGTGTCTAATGAAACATGATGCTGATATTTTGTGAACATGGTTACAGCCACCTCTCAGGTGAGGCCTTCATCAACAAATATTTCTAGAGCGATGGGAGCATATTAGTTAATTACCTTTTACGAGCTTTATGTAACACCCCTGTCCAAACTGAAGTGAGTTAGAGGCAACAAATGCCCCTTCATTTCTGTTTTGGGGACTAGCTAGTGGCTAATAGGCATTTTACTATCATACCTCATGGTATAAATGAAAGAGGAGCTATAGATCTGATATAATGATGCTACTTGGTTAATACCTCCTCTGTGTGCTGAGGCTCATTCAGTATAATTTCTAATTAACACATTGCTATTTACACTGTTGGATCATTAGGCCTCATCACAAAATGATAATCCAGTCAAATTCAGTGTGCTTCCCTTCCACCATGGTGCTATTTGCTAATGAGTCATGTCGCAATTATCTTACAAATTAAGATAAATGTTGCCTGTTTAGCTAAGATAAATCTATTGAGCTGGGCTATAGCATTAACATGTCTAACATAGATGAATCCTCTATGTATCCTAAATATTTCTAGTTAACAGAGTAACATAATTTCAATTTTTAAAGAAGAGACAAGCATAAGATCTAATAAAATTGAATCCTGAGTTTTGATTTGAATTTTTCCTTAGTCTTATTTTATTTGGTGATATACAATAAAAATTTAAAATGTGATTAAAATTGTAATATTTCTAAAACAAAACAGTAACATCAGAATAAGGTATTAACAAGCAAGAACCAATGCAAACTTACTTAGAGTATATTAAAATTTTTGTTTCATTCATGCTCACTTGATCACTTTTTGTTAATATTGTTAAAACAACAGTAAAATGCAACAAAAGTGCTTATGTATAGTTGTAGGTGGGCAGTTGGTTAAACAATAAAGTGTCTGACTCAGAATATTTCTCATTCCCTATATGTAAAACATGAACTCCAGATCTCAGCACGGATGCTGTTACATACCCCTCATTTCATCATTAAAGGAGGGATGAACATTAGTATCAGAGATGAAGGCATAACCTATTTGTGAAGCAGAATCATTAGGAAGGTTCTCCAACCAATTTCCATAAGTGGGGTAGTGGGAAGTATTTAGGCTACTTGAAGTATATCACTAATGAGAAAAGACAAAAAGGATTCATGTGCATGTTTTATGCAATCTTTTTCTGGGTGTAGATGAATAATTATTCATGATTGCAAAGCCTAAAAGGGAGGCGAGAAGATAGCAACCACAAAGAGACTGGTAAAAAATTTAAAGAGGAAGTTAAATGAATATTTAAGGGAAGATGAAATATTTAATGGAAACAAATGAGCAAAACATTTAAAAAGTCATGATAAATAGTAGGGAGTGTCACTAAATTGGCCCTCGTAATGTTGCAATTTGCTACATTAGCCATAAGGTCTTATTCATACTCGCAGTGTGAACTGAGGACTCCAACGATTGTTTTCAATGCACCAGTCGCTTTGTGTCTGTAACCCAGGGCAGACCTCATAGCTGAAAAATATTAGCCTTTGAATCAGTCTAGTTTACATCGATGCCACAAGGCCGCAACAATTCATGTTTTATTGACCTTCTTCAAGTTGAGTTTAGGTTCTGAAAAAATAAAAACATAATGACATAAGTTCTGAATATGGTTGCAGCTATTTTCCTCATAAGATACGGAATTAGGATTTATCAAAGCATAGTTTTAGCTCGATGCTCCAATCCACAGTACAGTTTGTGAATTTCACCTACCAGCGTCAAAAGGAAACAGAATGTGTAGTAAATAGCAGCACACTTTCATTTGTTTTCCAAAAGCGAAAATAATTAAATCAGCAAACAAATAATTATTCAAGTCAATGAGAACAATTATCTCAAAGATGCCTCTGAGACTTGGGTGTGCATACTGAATTGATTAATTATCCTACCAAAGATAATTGAGTGGAGCCAGATCTTTGACTGCTTTCTCTCAACACATCCCTGTGTCCTTTTTTCATCCTAAGAAAAATATTCTTCACATTCATTTAAAAACATATGATACTCTTTCATCCATTTTGCTCCCAAGAAATATGTCATCTTCACCATCATTTACAATATGAAATCACTTTTCAATGTAGTCAGAAAAACAATCCAAATGTGTAGTGCCACAAGATTTTTCAAGTGGTGTATTTTAGTTTGAGTCATCTTACTCTGCAGCTACTACTCGCATTATTCCTGGGTCATATGGGAAATCTAAAAATGTCCATGGCCAGAAATCAAGTGCAATTCACCTTACTTAAACTTCTGGGACCTCACATTTTATATTATATTTTAATCTTTATTAAACTGCCTGTTAAATGTATTAAAAATATTGCAGTCTACTGACCTGTGCTCATCTGTCCAAGTTCAACTTTGTCAGCGACACTGTGTCATGCCCTTACTAACCTGTGGGCAGACTATTACTTACTTCTGAGCCAGACAGAGATCATTACCTCTGTGAATGATGGCACGGCAGCTCGAGCCCAACAGCTTTATTTCCCAGCTCAGCTCAGCGGATGCAAGCCATCACATCCTGTTAACAATTCCATGGCTCCACCATAAAGATAAGCTCTCTCAATCAGCTCCGTCTGTCTCGATCACCACTGAAGGGCCATCAGTCATCACTAGCCAAGACGGGGAGCCCTCCATATTCACTTGTGATTGACACCATTTAGATGATTCAGACAGAATCAGCGGGCTGTTTATTTCTCTCTATGGGCCAGTGCGCTGTTTTCTGATTAAGGGAGTTCATGAAATATTTATTTTTGATATTAGCACAGTCAAGTTCATATAATCAGTCGTTTCACTCTGAGCAAATATTGGACCATTTCATGTGAAATCTTACAAATGTTGAGATGAATTAAGTCAGAGGCTTTGACATTTTAAGCAGCGTGCACATATGAAGCCAGTTGTTGCTGTCGAAACATATGCGGGTCTTTTCACTTCTTAAGGATCTGTTTGCCATAAGATTTAACCATTACATCCTAATGATTCGTTTACATGTGACATCAGGTTGATATTTTATGTATAAGCACACATTCTGTTCAAGGCCATTTATTCTATTAACCTGTCCTGTCTGTATTAGATCATAAGATAAATCCCATATGGCTTAGCCTTTGATAGATATGCTTTTAGGTCTACCTAATTAATGCATTCCGCTGTGATTTTCTTCACTTGTCACCCACTCTTTAACCTCATAGTGAAGGAACAGACTTTTCCCACTCAAATTAAAGGTCCTCTGAGATGCTGTAAGGTGTGAGCTAATGATGTACTGTGCTATGCAACCTGATATCCTATCTGGGGGTACTTACTGAAATGTTTTCAGTAGAAATTAATTATGTGACCTCACTATTGGAATGTGGATACATCACAGGCATGCGATGTATCATGTTGTAATTTATTCCATCTACTGATTCTGGTATTTTCCAGTTTGATCGACCTAATGATTTAATGTTTTTTAATAATGCCTGACAAACAAAATAATAAGCAAAACATGAATTTCACTTGATTATAGGGTTTAATAGTGGTGGAAATGTGAAGGATTGCGGTGACACATCTTGCTGTAATGTAGACTAACAATTCCACAGAGCCACCAAAGCATTGTCTTGATGTTGAGGCAGCATTTCTGAAGGAACACAAGAGGATAGGCCTCCACTAGCTAAGAATATGACCATTAATATAGGCAATTCAGCATTTTTAAATGTAACACTCAATTTTCCTTTTTTCTGCCAGCATAATTGCAGTTTTCAGAATGATGTGATCCAGGGACTGTTCATAAGTATAATGAATGGCATAAGGTGATGATCAGCAAAGAAGCTTGGCCAGTATTGTACCTAAACCAGTGCAGTCTGAGTGAGGGCAGATGTTGTCATAAGTTATTAAAATGTAACATGACACAAAACATCTGGAATATTTTACAATGCTGTGTCTGATAACACACTGTTCCTTTATTTGCATTCAAATAGATAAACAATCTCTATGTGGTTTGGTTGAGCACGCTGTCACCTGCTCCTACAATGATGCTAAAAAGGACTTTTAAAAGTCACTATAGGGTTTGTTTACGGAATCTATGGTAACTAGACGCAGGGGGGCTGGTGTTAAAGAGTCTGTCTTTATCCTCATCCAAAAGCAAAGGTTGTTAGGGACAAACAGCTCGGGTTCTTGGGTGGTCAGTGGGAGCGGTGAATTCATTAACAAATAAGCATTTTATTATCAGTCAGATCATACAGTAAAAAAAGAGAAAACTTTCTGTTCACCATGTTTGCTTTAGCTGGCCATAAGATGTGAAGTCAGTAGTTTACTGCTGCCAAATAATGTTGGTATGTATGTATGGTATGCATCAAAGTACAGAGCTAGTAGAACTATTACTATCAAAACATCAGTGATTTCTGCCATAATATGAGGTTCACTGAGGACACTCAGTGATCAGCAGGCTACCAATAGCTCAGTAAGGTGTTATTGAAGCAAACCGAATTTTGATCTGCCTGAGCTATCAAAGTACCTTCAGCAGAGCCGTCATCCAAGTGCCAAGAATCTTTCACAATTTGCGATTGATTAACCATCACTCTTTGACGCACCCTTTTAATTAACTGTGTCAGAAAAGCCTACCGGTAACTGTCAGTACTTGCTGCTTACATCCAGTGAGCGATGAGAAAAAGTAAAACTTATAATTACTCTTTCTGTCACTTTTTATGACAAATGTTTAAGTTACCCAGCCACGCAAAACAATAAATATTGTGCACAAAAGCTTCCATTTCCCCACTCTGGCGTCAAACCCTCAAGAATTTATTCACCATTACAGCCAAACAGTGTAGCTACAAAATACTTTTCCTTGTCTTTTAAAAAGATGAAATATTTTCTCTGCTGTGTAATTCTCTTCTCTGTATTTCGAGATATACTGACCTAAAAAGGTTGATCAAAGCCTGTTGGAACTCTACAGCCTGCAGCAACCAATAAATTGGTCCGTTCGATGTTTTGCACCGACAAATTATTCTCCGGAGCACTAACATTCTTGGTAGCAACTCAATTAGCAAGAGACAGATGTAACAAAAAATCACATTTATGTTTCATAGGCATTTCAATATTTTATTATTTCAGTGCATGTTGTCATGGACCTTTTTATGTCATAGAAATGATAACTATTTGCAATTCTCGCATAAAGTAATAGTTGCTTTGGTGCGTATTGCAGATTTGTGGGAAAACTACACTCTGTATAAAACACTTTAGGCTTTTATACAATGTTGGTATGGCCTTGAGCATCCATATGCTTTAATGTGGCTTGTAAATGCCAATATTTTTTATTATGACTAAGGGGGAGACCGATCCTTCTCCCAGTCAGTGTAAAGAGAAACACTGAAAAGGGAAAGTGGGAAAATCATACCTTGGAGAAAAATCACTTAATAATGTAACTCTATGTGAAATGAATATATTTAAACTTCAGTCAGATCAGGCTAACATGGCATGGAGGTTAATAACTGACAAACCACAAAGGAAGTAAAACAAAAATATGTTGTTAGTAAACATTCTTTTAAATATCTTTTTTAAAAATATCTATAGAATAGAATAGTACTCTTTCTGAAACAATCAGTTATCTTAAAAAGAAATTCCTTTGCCATCTTCCTGGTTTTCTTTGCACATGGAATGTAGACTGTTATTAATATGTACATGAGCCTTATTGTTTGGGTGTTGGATATTAACCTCCAAAAACATTGGTGACCTTTAGCACAAAAGCATATGGATAACAATGAGTGATCTCCCTGTTGTTCAGGCATCATTTACCTCAGAAAGACATGAAAGACAAGACATGAAAACAGTGCTTGACATGACATCTGTTACAGTGTGTAAAAAATGGAAAAAATGACTTCAGTTCACAGAATGTATGTAAAGTTAGATTTGGATCAATTGTTGCATTTATTATTAAGTGTTTTTTATTTTTACCATTTTTACCATTTAGACCATTCAGAAAATAAAACAATATGTGAAATTAATTTGTTATTGTTTTGTGTATGTGTGCTTGTGGATTACAGCACATCAACAATGCCATTTTATGTAATTACACTAACGTTTTCAAAATCAAACATAAGGGATTTCTACCTTATGTCACAGGAACTGAATCCAGTTAGGTATAACAAACAGCTAGTACATCATTGCAGATACAAATAACACCAGTGTTAGTCTAAACTCACTGGGTCTTTGCATGGAGCAACAGCAACAAACACATGGTGCTCTTTCTGTTATGCAAACATGAAATAGAATTAGAGCACAATAACAGCTTTATAGTCTCGCTGTACATTTGGTGAGAACATCGGAGAATACCAGGCGCCATAAATAACTGCCAAAGATATGTTCCCTTGAGTCAGTCTTTTGCTTTATTAACAACGGAATTCTTTTTATTTTTTAATTGGCAATTTCATTGTAAACCAAATTAGCAAAAAATTACATGGATACATTGCTGGAGAACAGGACTGATAATTGTATTTCTTTCATCCTTTGACACATGATCATGACAAAAAGGATTTTATTCTTTTCATCACATATAAAGATTATGATGTTCAACATTCCATGAGGTGGTTGTTATGTGATAAAATGTGGTAGGATCTGACGCCGCAGACAAAGCATTACTTTTACCACAACATGCCTGTATGCATTACATAATTGCACTTATTATAATGTCTTTGTGGCACTATGACATATGTGGACTATTTGGACAATTTTGTGTTATAGCGGGTCTATTTTTTTGTTTAGATGCTTAGTGGAACAGGCATAATTTTAAAATGTTAGTTTTAAAGTTTTGGATTTGTAATTTCTTGCAGAAATCAAATGGACTATATTTTCTTTTTGTGTTTTGTATGATTACATATTTTCATTCAGTAATGTGTGTATGATGGAACAGTGTATTGACTAGTTAACACACAGTGGTGAAAAGACTGTAATTAGTAACTCTTTGTTATTGTTTGCTTGTCTGCTTTCGTTTAGTTTCAGATATTAAGTGTGGCGAGTGCAAAGGTAACTATATTGGTCATGTGCTTGTGTATTCTGTGCAGCCTAGCTGCCTCCACCATAGCAACACAAAACGTGACTTGGGGCTGCAAGAGTTACAGAAAAAGACCGCAATGCTTATCATAGTCTGACATAGAGTTGGAACTGTTTAATAATTTAGATCAAAGTAAAAGTAAAAAAAAAATACTGAAAGCAGAAGTTGTCCTTTGTGGCACCACATGAAATGTTCCTGCAGCATAGCTTAAAGAAGACAACCAGCGGGTTGATGAGCACTTGTGAGGACATCAAACAGTCCTGTCTCAAACTGAAGAAATACTCTAGATTTTTCTCTTTTATAAGAGAGCCTGTCTTGCTGCTGACAGAGATCTCAGAGTTGATGTTGCACTTAGCAGCAGGGAGGCACCAGTGGAGAACTACCTGGATTGCTTTCCTACCCACAGACCTCTCCCAGAATGGATCATTAGCATCGTGCCAAAGATGGATGGCAACTTTCTGCACGACTTGCTGGCCGCCAGAGTAAAAACGGGGTGCAGGCTCTCCTCTGGTCCCTTGGCCTTGCCTGCTGACCTGCTCCTGGGTCTTAGTTAACATTCAGGAGGCCCTGACCTGAAAAGCAGGCTTGGCAACAGAACCAAGGTCCCATCCTCCCCAAAGAAATTAGAGGTGGTAATCTTTCAGGAGCGACTCGCTAACCTTCCCAGACCATGTAAATGTAATAGATGCAGCTGATTTACCCAGCTTCTGTTTTGCGGCCCCTCTGCGTCCTGCTGTCACTGGCCGTGGTAGGTTGTGGCCCACTTTGTGTGTATTTGACAGTGCCAAAGTGACAAATGATGGCAGGAGCTGAGAGAAGGTTACATTTAAACACAGCACAGGTCAATGGGGTAGGTGGCTGAATGCTAAATCATTGTCAGAGAAACTAATGATATAACATTATAAGACAACAGGGCACAGTAAAAGATAAAGTGCAGAATGTCATACTGATACCATTATCTACCTATGTCTGTTTGAACCACACATTTGTCTTGATTTTGCATAGACATTCATATATTCTACACCTTGCTGAATGGAATATGTCGCTGGATTCTTTTGTGTGATACAAGAATATCAGAAGACTGTGATTCCTGGGTGCATTATTACACTGATGCTGTAACTATAGCGGCCATTTGTAGCCTTGTAATACTGCGGAGACTATTCCAGTTCCACTATAATTAAAACACAAAATCCACTTTGTTAGGCATTGGAAACAAATATTTAATTCACCAAGTCTAAGATCTGTTACACCTGCTGTAGCAATTTCAAAAACACACAGGAAATCTGAATAACAAACACAGAAAGAGCCTGGGAACCGAAGCACGAGTTGTGGCATCTTGACAAGTCTTTAAGTAATTCTTACAAGAACAAACACCCCTAGGCTCACTTGCTTCATTGCTTAAGTCAAAACAGAGTGTACATACAGCCACTAGGCTGCCAAGGAAATCAGATAAGTAGTGCCCACTCTTTTAATGGGAAAGCTCAGATTAACACTGAGGGAAATATGAGCTAGTGTCTTGGTGAAAAGATTTGAATCTGGTTATGGTGACATCAAAATTATTTAAAATCATCTCTTGCATTATGTACAACATTATATGCATACATATTATATTCAATATTCTTTATTACGCGGAGAAGCCAGTGTGGCAGCTAATAGTAACCATTAGCACAAACTAGCTCCATGTAGCTGCAGGCTATGTGGACATGGAGTATCCAGGAAGCTCAAGGACAGCTCACACTCCCAGATTAAACAACATTCACTCTCTGTCAGATGCCCAGCTCCCAAAACTGCCAAGCCAGAGGAAAATGAGCCCCCACATGACCCTCACTGTGGATGACAGGATGAACCACTCGACAGTTGTGCCTGAAGGAGACCCAGGATAACGAAATAATCTTTAATCTCTGTCCCTTCAAGGCACTTTCAACACCTGTTATTCTTGATGGCATTGTGAGAGAGGGCAGCTAGCAGATTCATTTTAAGCCGGGTAATTATTACACTAATTATTCACTTCAGTGTGGGGCGATTACCAGTCCTCGTTCAGGTGAATACTCGTCCGCTTGCACGCCAGCTGAGGCCAGAGCAGCTCGGCGGAACAGTTGTTCCACTCCTTTTTCCCTTGCAGATATTTGACCTCTTGTCTTGTTTGCAATCTGTACTTTGGGGGGGAGGGAGAAAAACAGCCAGAAACTTTTAATTGCTCAACAGAAACAGTAGTGAAAGGCACAGGTTTGGCCATCTGTTCAGCCCACACCCTTTGTTTAGGAAAGAAACTTAAACAGGCTGCCTGATTTTCACCGTCCTGTGTGATGGCTCTACTGGGACTTCACTGGCACTTTATCTATTGGGTATTTCACATAGCCACATAGACATTGTTTCTTGTAAATTAATGAGTAGCCATAGTATTTTCCCCTCCCTCTCATCAATAATTAATGTATCAAGATATATTCTTTTCATTTTACATTTATAATTAGCTTTGAGGCTCCAAAAGCCTTTAAGACAAATGTTTCTGGTCTTTGACCAGATTAAATGCAATTAGTAGAAATACAACATCAAAAACTATACCTCCATTAATAGATCTTTCATGTTAAAAATGAGCATCATGAATATTGCATCTATGGCCATATGAAGACAGTTATTCTCTGATGATGTGAAAATATATAAAGCAATGATATAGAATATTAAAATAAAATATTTTCGAACACTGTAGATAAATCAGACTGTAATTAACACCAGGCCATAATGTTTACATCAGCCAGTCATGGGTGGATGGATGGAGAAATTTTGGTGTTGATAAAAGCTTTAATCCAATGTAAAAGGTATGAGTCAGTTTGTTTCAAAAGCACAAAATCCCTTCCGATGATGCAACCACAGTCATCATAATTCTTATAGATCACTTATTGGCCATAATTAATAAAGCAAAATGCAGGAAGCTGTTATGAATGTCTGCGATATGGAGCATGTCTTGATTTAACACAAGTACACGTGTTCTGAAAACTTTTTAGTGCTACCCTTGAAAGAGACCAGCAAAAAAAAAAAATTGTTGTTAAAAAAAAAAAAAAAAAACAAAAAAAAAAACACATCTTCTTAAAGTTTGAAAAACCAGTGGCAAAACATGTAATACTATGCCAGGCATCCTAAAGGTCAGGTTTTACTGTCTCTGGAAGCCCGGCTGAAATATAAATGCTCTGTAACACTGCTTCTGCTGATTGCTTGACTCTCTAGGCAATGTCATTTTTGTGGAAGTACTTGCAGATTAAGTCGGCAGGACGTCAAGGGCCCTTGTAGAGGCTGCTGTCTTGTCTCAGCGAAGGGTCCGAAAGCCCTTGTCTATTACTGGAGACACCCCAAGGACAGATGTTTTAGGCTTAGAGGGGTGATGGAGAATAATAGCACATTAGATTGTTAATGTCTCTCCGATGCAGGACTCGGGGGAGACAGAACTCCCGGGTAATCCAAATTCATCTTTTTTCTATCCGTCTCTCTCTATCCCTCATTTCCTCCTCTCTTTCTTCTCCTTCTTCACTCTGACCAGAGTTGGGTCCTCTCTGCCTCTCGAGGTGCTGAATCTTAGCCTGAAGGTACATGGTACACAGTCCATTCATCAAAAGCATGACCCTCTCCAATGAGGGACAAGATGCTATGGACTAATGAACTCAGCGCATGGTATGTACCATATCTGTACTGAGAGGTGGGAGTCTTGACTAATTATGTGCCATCATTACACATAAATACCTGCATTGTATTTAAATACAAAAACCAGTCTCCAGCTGCATTTGTCTTTGTAATGGATGTGAAATGAATTCAACTAAAACAACACTGATTGATGAATCACAGTAAAGCGTTCTTGTGATTTATCGAATCTGACACTCACTGCTCTCAACAGCCGATGTAACAAGAGTGAAACAGCTGGATGTTTATGTTTAAGAGTGACAATGTACCTGCAGCTAAAAAACATTTTGTATTCAGATCTTTAGAAAGCCGACTTATCCTGCAAGGCCTATCAGCCTGGTAAATATATAGCAATAAAGCTAATATGTGGTGAACAGCACTGTGGTAGCACTCCCCTCTGGAGTCCTTTTTAATTGTCATACATCATATGTAAATTGGGGATAAAGGGGTGTTCATGTTTTTTTTCTTTGTCCCCGCATGAATGTTCAATGTACTAAACACATGCTACTTATACGAAATCCCTGCCCCCACCCCCTCACAGACAGCATGGATCCCCCCCCCTCCACCCCCCGTCTCCAACCTCAGGCCAAGGGTACACCTTGATGAGAGAAGAGGGAGGCTAATTCAGTCCTCAGGCTTAATTAATCCTGTGTCTTATTTGATGAATGACTCCCAAATTGTGCTGTAATAGTGGTATTTTTGGTGTCGGGGGCTGCAGAGCGGCGTGTTGACATGAAGCGAGGAGAAAGTCAAAGTCGGGACTTCCGAGCGGCCGGACTTGGGGCTTTGTTTGCGAAGTTGTTGTCCTCTGTGGACAGTTAAAGGCCTGTCCTCTGACGTCAGGCCGGCTGCACAGAGTGATGGTACGCTGCGGGGAACATGTGTTTATGGATTTCTCCTAGCTAAGCTCAATATAGGAGTCCACTGCCTTTGTCTCACGCTGGGTTTGTCAGTTTTGACAAACATGATTTGTTGTCTGTATATACACAGAGTGCCCTGTAATGGTTGCTCTGTTTTACATGAATATCTGCCTCAGGGGTACGTCACATGATAATGATAAATTCAGTGTTTGACTTACTAATGAGAGGTGCCTAAACTATTGAAAACCAACAATTTTTTTATTCATAATAAATCTAATTGTCCCGCTAAATGGTTACTTATTTGAGCTAAATGAACGACATACATGAGATATGCCATGTGTCTAACTTTAAAGTAAATATAATTTTATTGGACAATTTGACTGTTGTAGATATGCTCCCAGCGCAAGAATAATACAATATAATTATGATTATTGTGATATGCAGACAGTTTTTTTTGTGTGTGTGTGCATGTTGTGTATATATGCCTTCAGACCATATTACATCAGTACCTCCTACAGATTCAGGGCTTCATCTCTTGCCCTCTCTAATATGAATCCTTTTGTCACGAAGGGTTCTGCTTTAAGTATGCATTGTCCTAACAGAGGTAGCACTTAAAACTAACGATGTCGTAAATTTTTCGGGCTAATGTGGCAGGCGTAAAGGGAGCTTTGGCGGGTGGGGTGAGGGTCTGGTGATTTGAGGGGACGGATGATGAGATTCAGTGGCCTAGCCCAAGCAATGAACTTGATTAAACTAATCTCATCTCTATCAAAGCATCACTCGGATCCCCCTTGTCCCATTATTCATGGCAATGGTATAATTACACTGAAATGCACGGGGCCAGACAGATAGCACTGTGACACAGGCCCTCAGACCCTGGGCTATGCCGCCACTGGTACGCGGCCTGTTCATTTTAAACACAGATTAATTATGGTCAATGGGATGGTTCACATCTGTCACTCTTAGTGAGAAAAATGGAAATGATTTCCCTCAAGATGATAAAGGATGTGTATTAAGTCATCTCCTTGTTGGCGGTTCAGTCGGTATGAATACAATCAGCATTTTAATTTTGACATCAGCTCCGTGACTGTCAGTGTAATGTGAAAAAACAGCCGCAGTAGACAATGTTTACTGCCATTGTAAGAGGAAACGCACAACTGCTGCTCCAAGAGCCAAAGTTTACAGAGATAATGTCAGGAGCCAATAGGTGTGTGTGTGTGTGTGTGTGTGTGTGTGTGTGTGTGCGTGTGTGTGTGTGTGTGTGTGTGTGTGTGTGTGTGTGCAAAAATGATATCAAGTTCACAGTTAAAATGTTAAATGTTGTTGAAAAATCAACATTTATTTAGTTTTACTGGATTACAGAACATTTTCTGTTTTATGTTTATGCTGCTAGGTCACCGTTTCAAGATATTACAACAAAAGTTTTGTAATTCTAATAACAAATGTTTTCCTTTTCAAGTAAAATTTTTTATTTTTAATGAATAACACATACATAATTGAGTAACATAGTATTTATATAATCTACTCAGGCTGTTTTGTGGATAATGCCTATGTCAGTAGTTCATACTGAGTGCACTCAGTCACTTACATTAGTTTCATCTTTTATTTACGGAGATCATCATGATAAAAAAAAAGTTTGGTCCTTTTCCTTGAGATCAAAATCAATATAACCCTGAGCAGTTTAATTGTGCGTAGTGGGTTTTAATGGGTTCTGTGTCTATATTTATTTATTTATTTTATTTTATTTTATTTATTTTTTTATTTTTGTTTGGATGGCTGCGTCTGCCACATGGACATTTAATTTCTGCTAAGCAAAGCAGTAAGAGGTGATTTCAGGATTGGCCTGTCGGCTTGTTGGATCCTTTAATACACACATGCACCCGCGCATACACACACGTAGACGCATGCCCCACGGGACTCCGGTAGGACAACAGGGAGTGATGAACAGACACGAGCAATAGAGGCCCAGCCACTGTAATTATCTCCTGGAGTGCAGTATGTAGTCAGTGAGCTCTGCTCTGCCACGGTCAGAGCGCTGTGGCCCTCAGTGCTCGTTGCCAGGTTGTTTTTTCACCACCACAGTGATTAAGCTTCTTTCTGCTGCGCCCCCAAGGATGTTTTTCTCCAGTTTAGTCTTTCAACTCTGTCCCCGAGGACCAACATCGAGTCACTGATAACTGACCGTGCCACTTGAAACTAACAAGATTATTTTGTTGCACGTTATAAAGTCCTCCTTTTCTGTCTTTCTCATTTTGAAATCACCTGAGAAAACAATGTGTTTATTATTTTTTTCCTTTGTTGTCAGAATACAGACCCAGTTCTGCTCCACAGGAACATGGGGCTGTTAGGTTTATGATAAACACCCAGATGGGTGCAGACGTTTAATTTTTTATATATATATTAAATTAAGAGAGCATATTAATTAAGAAACCTCTCCTTGTAGAGTAATTCTTTTCATTTGGATTTGATCCAATGCAGTAAACATCATTTTGGATGCAAATGTTTATTGCTGTGTTGTTTGTAATAGTCACTTTTCACTGAACCAGCATTTTACATGCTATGACAGAGCAGTTATAGATTGCATATTTGGAATACAGCGTTTTTTTCTTACTTATGATTCATTCCTCTCGATCATCCTTGCATCTCTGACTGTTATTTGCTCATTTTTAGGATCTGGGGATTACGGTGCCAAATCTTGGACTATGTGACTTTGGTTTGCTGAACTGAACCTCTGTTTCTACCAATCAGCACGTAAGCCTACGCCTATATTGCATCTTTGCAATATAGGTGTATAGGTATGTATTATGTGTTATGCACTAAAACAGAGGGTGTGAAATAACAAAAGATTTCTGTAATTAAAGTCGATGCAACCGTCAAGAGAAGTAATGCAAGTTTGAAAAACAGTTTTTGCTTAAAAGCTGTGTGTGTGTAATGCATTTGGTTGAGTGTGCTACTTTTGTACTAACCCCTAAAAACAGTTTCTAGCAGAGCACAAATGCATGCAATTTGTGTAGTAAAGCAGGATTTTTTTTAGCCACTGAATCTGTTATGTCTCATAAATGTACTGTAACAGCAGCTGTGGGCTGTATATTTGTGTGTAAACTGAAAGTTATTCCATTAGCCTCGGTTTGGATACTTCATTAGATTTATTGAACTGCTGTAGTTAATTTGCATGTTTAGATCTTAGGTTCAAAACGAAACGATGAGCAAATAGAATATGGTTCGCTGACAGGCACCGTATCTGAGATGTTGTGATGTGGAACAGCAGTGTGGGTAACTCTCAAAAGTTGCTCGCTGAAAAAGTACAAGTGTCTGAGTTGTCTCATTTCACATTCCATTCAGAAACAAGCTCACCCTCAGGAGACAGGGAGCTGATGCTATTATATGACATGAAGATATGCATGTTGAACTCAGCCTCAACTATTAACAGTACATATGCAGTTCATCTTGGCTTTTTTGGCTGGCTGAGTGCGCCTTAGAGAATTTTGCTTGGATCATGTCTTAAGTAAATCAATATATCTTTCAAGCATGGCTATTAACGGCGGTGTCCTTTCATTCCCTATTTCTCCATCAAACCACACTAATCCTGATTTACACAGTTTAAAACCTTGGCCACATCCCTTACCTTCCAAGGAGATAGGGTAATTAAATTGGTACTTTTTACAAGTCGTACTCAATAAATCTGAATAAATTAACAAGGCATTACTAAGACTGCTACATTAAATTTGCATAGTGTGTTTAATGAATATGCAACTGCAAGTGAAAAGGTCTGCTACTGTGAACTCTTGAAATTAGCATAACTACTTCCAGCATGTTTCTTAAATAATGCTCTCATTTGCACATCACTGAGTTGGCTAATTCTAACTTCAGTCAGTGTAGCCTCATAATTAAGACTCTTGCTTTAATTTTTAATGAAGTTTACGTTACATCAATCCTGACAGTAATGAGAGGGACATGGAAACAAAAAGGCTGCTAATAATTAAATTCACCAACCAGTTTGAGGCGTAGTAATTCCTGAGGAGAAATTACATGGCTAATTATTAATTTGATATTCATACCATCCCATAGATACATTCAGTTCTTGTCCTGGTGCCAGTTGTGCTGAAATGCAAAATGCCTCTTCTCTGGCCCCTCGACTAGAAGGTCTCACAAGGATTTTAGTGCACAATTAATCATGTTGACATTCACGATTAAATGCTTTTTATTGGTCCCGATTTATTAGGCCATATTACCTGAGTTGGTTTAACGTCTGTTGAAGTCTGTCAGTGGGATGAGGACATAAACAGAGTAATGATGAAATAACAGTGCTAATTTGCTGGCAGTTCAGAACTGGGGCTGACTTCCTGCACTTTGAGTAGCACAAAAAATACTGCTTTTAAAACAAGGATGTCGTCTCTCCACTTCATGGCCGACTTCCATCGTTACTGTGAGTTTTCTGTAGGTTTTTGGGATTGTGCATTTTGGGAATTATTTTCAGATTGGCACTCATTTCTCTCCAACCTGTTGTCCCACTGCATCGTAACTGACATCTCCATGCATTTATTCAACAATTGTAACGTTTTTCCAGAGGTTCTGGGATGTGGAACAGGTGGTGAAATTTTGTTGTTGGATAATGATTCATTAGTCTTGAAAAGCAAGCGGGGGTCAAGATTTGAACTGTAGTTTAGGCTGGAGTTTAGTGTTACATTAAAGACTACACAACATATATCAACATTTACATTGTTAATGTCACTTAATGTGTATAATGTCATTATCATTTGGACATTGGTGTGTTGCCTGATGTCTATGACAAGACTCGGTGAGAAACAAAACCTTTTGCCCCTTTATTATTATGAAAGAGATACTTTGCTTCTAAATTCTTTATGCGTGTTTTCTCATCCTAGTTGTCACGACAACCAGCTGTTCAGCTGAAAGTTAATTATTTGGGACTGTAATAGCTTTGGTTTAGGCAGGGGAACCGAACATTTCCCCAGCTGATAAGGCTGTTAATACTCTGTCTGTGCCTACAGTAGCTGTGACCGATGAAGATTGTTCCTGATGTGCAGCGGTACTTGACATTTCATAGGCTTCTTCTTGTGCGCCTCCATCAGCGCATTGTAATACACCTCTAAATTAAATTTGTTTGATAGAAATGTAATTGCATTCTTTTGTGTGCATGCTGTCTGTGTGTATTTCCCATCTACAATTCAAATGCTTTGCCACATCTGAAGTACTTGCTTCGGAACAGGTCAGTGTCAACAACATTATTTTCAAGTGTACACCCTTAAGGGTCTAGTAATCAACACCACAGTTCATCAGTTCTATTACTACTATCCTTCAAAAAATAACTCTTCTCATATATTAGCTGCAATGCCGCTGTAAGTGTCCTTAATCAACAGGATTTGAGACAAAAAAGTACATATTTTTTTCCTGTAGATATTAACCAAGCTTTCCAAGGTCCTTGGCTGCCGGCTATAGGTTGCATCCTCACGCCGTTGGTGCCACGACAGTCTGGTGGTATAATGATCCCTAGCTGGCATTGTGCCCTGCCTTCTGAGCATGCTTCTATAAATGCACAAATATTCAGGTTTCTCCTTAATTAATATGACAAAATACTTCTATGGGGTTGTTTTCTCTGCCCTTTTGATTAGCCATGGATTAGTTGGACCTTTATGTTTTCCTTAACGCGCCCATGTTTTTAGCACAGGTTAGCTCCCCTATTACTAAACAAATGAATTAGTGCCTGGAAATGTGTCATGCATATTACCTTTCAGCAGGAGGCAGATTGAGCTGGTCACCCATAAAGGAGCGGTGGCACAGAGTACCATGCTCTCTGTGATTTACTGCGAGGCTTGCTTATGCTTAGCAATGCAAATCTGAGTCTTACAGCAGCATATGTCACACACTGATTAAAATATATCAATACAAGTGGCACTTTGCGATTGGTCATTGTGGTAGTTACTAATGGGCAAAGGGGCTGAACGCTGCCTTGCTGGCTGCAGCCCTGCCCCCTAAAACACTTGTGCTGAGAGTTAAACAAAGAGAGCGCTCTGATTTCTAGAATAAAAACTTGAACTTGTAGCTTTAAAATCAGTGAAGCTCTGTTCGTTCATGCGTCTTTTGCTCAGGTGTCCACAGATGCACAACGTTAAGAAAACTTTTTAAATGAAATGTAAAAAGTTACCTTCCCTGTGGGTGTCCCCAGCATTAACCGTATGTTTTTGTTTACGTGTGTTGTACACACTACAGCGGCATTGTTTTGTGTATTGTGTTGTTCTGGTCTTTGGCTCCGTTACCCATCCTCTGAGACCAAGCATTTCCCCCCATGAATAAGATGAAAGACAGAACAAAATGCCCCTCATTTGTTCCCAGTTGGTTAAGTGTGTTCTGATCACTGCCAAGGTCTGGATGAACATGAACATGCCACACAGAGCGACTGTGCCTTCCAACCACATGTGCACACAATAAAAAGGGATTTAGCGACGTCTCACACCAACCCCCAAAGGAGAGACTTGTTGGTGGCCAAGGACATGTCAACCTGCTCGGAATTGATCCGAGAGTTCAAAGCTTTTTATCCTTCATTACTGCATACCTTGAGAACTTGTAGTGCAATTAATTTGGGCTAAGCTGAAATGATAGTAACAGTTTTCTATCACCCCCCCCCCACATTTTCACCACCCCCCCCCCCCCCCCACACACACACACACAGTCAAAAGATGATAATAATAATAGAGAGGAAACACAAACAGAAAGGTCAGGGGTTATAGGTTAAACTTACAACTTTGACCTCAAGAGGTTGTAATGTCATTTGGAGTGACCCACCATATTAATCCATTTAGTGCTCAATATGTCACCTATCACGCCGTGGTGTTATTGACTCACCACAGTTCCAGGAAGATATTATTGCTTCATCCTTTGATCTTGTCCTCTTCGTGTAGCTACACAGAGTTGTAGTTTTCCACCTCAAAGCCTCCCACCTCATTTTCATCCTCTGTGAAAGGTGACTCTTGTATAGGACTGAAGCATGTTAATTGAGCCCTCTTTTTTTTGCATAATAGCTCTTTTATCTTTCCTCTTCATAGTGAAAGTTCACTTTTCTGTTGAGTTTGTTGTTAATATATTATGATCCGCGTTGCTTAATATTGCATTGTTCTCTCATTTTGACAATACTCTATACACAGTAACCGAATTCCCAGGATGATTGTCCATATGAAATGACTTCATTATACTATCGCGCTCAGTATAATAGCGAGGACTCCTGCATTTTTTTGCTCAATATTGAAATGGACTTTGTCATATTCTTATTCTGTTTTCTCCCCCACGTTTTTCACCCATTTACATTTTTTCCCTCTGTCTCAGTCCCTTCGCAGCAACTTTTCCTCTCACTCTTTGCTCTGTCCTTTTGATATCTGTCACATGGCTAAGTATCATGTGTAGTTTAGGAGGATGATTTGTTGTTACAGAGTCATCTGTCACCAAAAGCTAAATGAAGAAATAAGGGTGTGAGCGACACTGTCTTTGTCTGTAATGAATTATGCAGTGGGTCAGGGGCCTCTGTTTTGGTTACAGTCGACAGCACAGACATGGACCTCAGGTAGTACACTCATCAGTCCTGCTGTTTCTCACCATATGGAGTCAATGAACTGGGACACCCCCCCAACACACACACACACACACACACACACACACACACACACACACACACACACACACGCACACACACACACACTTCCCTCACTGTGTCTGCATACACAGTGTCATAGGTAGATAGATGTTATGTTTTATCCAGAACAAGATAGATAGATAGATAGATAGATAGATAGATAGATAGATAGATAGATAGATAGATAGATAGATAGATAGATAGATAGATAGATAGATAGATAGAGATGTGTTATATCACAGACAGAAACTCCAGGACCTGTCCCCATCTTATGGTCACAGAGTGAAACTGCTGTCTCTCAGTGGTCACTCTCCTGACTCCAGGAAAAAAGTTGCAAAAAAAAGTATCTTTCTTATATCATTTATTTGTTTATTAAATTTTCCACAAATATAAACATATAATTTAAACAAAAATCCCTTGGCTCAACAGCGAACAATATTTATTCTCTTTTATGTCCATCGGTGTTTAATTGGATGAAACTCTTGGCAGACAAATTAAATTAGATGTCCCCGCCTCTGCTCAATTGAGATGTCTGTTACAGATGATGTGCCGTATAATGAATGCCTAATTTATGTAATTAGACCATTAAGCATAATCCGAGCATATGTTGCAAATGCCCTGAGGTCTTCTCCCAGGTAGCTCGCTCCCTCTGATGTCAGCACCACAACCCACTAATGGAGTGGGCTGCGAGGAGGACTCTAATCCCGCTGTTTGATAAAATAAACAACAAATACATTCACCATGTTGTGGTACAAGCATTAGTACTGACGGCGCGCGCCCGAGCTGCAGGTTTCAATATGTGGTCTAAAACAGAGCTTGGCGATGGCCTTTATAAAGCGTGATCATCCCGTCATATAGGCTAAATGTGCCATTGAGGAGATTGTTGTGAGAGCCCTCCGCCTGCTAATTAATTGTCACTCTGCTGAATATTCATACCTCATCATCAGCGCGTCCTTAATTGCACCGTAAAACATCTCTGGAGGCTGAAATCACCGCGGACTTAATTAGAAGCCCAGGCACATTGGCTGGAGCTGGAGATTCTCTGTGTGCGGCATAGACTCAATGCGCAGTGGAGTCACAGTGTGCGGCAGAGTCACAGTGCGCAGTTGACTCACATTGCGCAGTAGAGTCTCATTGTGCGGCAGAGTCACAGTGCGCAATATAGAGCCTCATTGTGCGGCAGAGTCACAGTGCGCAGAGGAGTCACAGTGCGCAGTAGAGTGTCATTGTGCGGCAGAGTCTCGTTGTGCGGCAGAGTCACGGTGCGCAGTATACAGCAGGCTGGAGCCGCTTTCCCTTCACACACAAACACTTACAGGCTCGCTCCTCTTAACTCTATGTGAAGACAATTCAAACGACTCCCAGAGAAAATTGCGACTGACTTTCACCGGGATCGAAAATGTTTGTCTGGGGAAAAAAGAGTCAATTTCTTCACCCCCAGCAACAATTTGTATGTTTTTTTTACTATTGTTGTTATAGTGCATCGCAAGTTGTTCAGTGGGACCAGGGAAGATATTTAAAAATAATAATAATAATGTGTGATTCATTATACATTTTTTTCAACATTTTTAATAGATCACCCCTTGAAAATGAATGGTTTCATTATGTGTAATAAGCATCTCCCTCAGCTTTAAATTTCTCTTAATCGTTGTCTGAATACACCCCCCCCCTCCCCCGCCGCCGCCCCGCGGGTCTGGGTGGCAGCATATCTCAACTCGATTCAGTGTGACAATATTGTTTGGCTATCATTCGCTGCTTTAGGATGAATGGCATCGATCCTCTTTTAACAACATTTGTTTCCTATTGTGTCCGGGGCCGCAGCAGCGGAGGGCAGACGTGTGAAAGTGGCTGTTTGATTCTCTTTTTCATCCCCATGACCTCAGCCTTTGTGTCCCGTCACCCTGGGAATGTCACGCCTCACTACTCTACTTTAAGATGTTTCAGAAAGTGCCCTTTGTTTTCGCCCCTCTCTCCTTTTTTCAGCGCGCACACAAAATTGTTCTTGGTCCCCTCCTGCTATAAAGGATAGGCTACTTCAGGCTGAGGCACGGTTCACAAGTGCAATGCAATTTGGCTTATCCCAACCTTTGTTCGGGTTTCTACAAATGACCAAACATAGTGCAGACTTGATCTACTGCTGCTTGAACTCGGGAGTTTTGGGAGCAGCTAGGGGAAAAAAAACCCTATTCAGATTCAGAGTCATGGTGGTATTTTCAGTGTGTGCATTCGACAGGGGACAAAGGGCCCTACCAATATCCCATAACCCTGGAGCTCAAGAAGCCACTGTCTGAGTGCGAGAGGAGAAATAAAAAAAAAACCCAAAACAAAACAAAACAAAACACACAGCCTCTCCTCTCCACTGCGACTGGTTAACGCCAGTGATACGGGCTCACTTGAAAAGGCGCAAACTGACGTGACAGCGATTCCGCAGTGCAAACGTGTGCAAATAAA